>CACVCL010028886.1:0-87012 GCA_902729485.2 Mus minutoides | reverse complement strand
TATCTTTTGTCTTACAGAAGCTTTGCAACTTTATGAGGTCCCATTTGTCAATTCTTGATCTTACAGCACAAGCCTTTGCTGTTTTGTTCAGGAATTTTTCCCCAGTGCCCATATCATCGAGGCATTTCCCCACTTTCTCCTCTATAAGTTTCAGTGTCTCTGGTTTTATGTGGAGGTCCTTCAACCACTTAGACTTGGAAGGTCAGTATTGTTAAGGAGCTGAGTTCAGAGGTGCTGAATGCCCTGCTGCCACCCACTTTCTTGGCACCTTCATTGCCCTAAGGTTGCATTTGGTGGTATACCTCCTCTACAGAGTCAGCCCTAAGGTTGCATTTGGTGGTACACCTCCTCTACAGAGTCAGCCCTAAGGTTGCATTTGGTGGTACACCTCCTCTACAGAGTCAGCCCTAAGGTTGCATTTGGTGGTACACCTCCTCTACAGAGTCAGCCCTAAGGTTGCATATGGTGGTACACCTCCTCTACAGAGCCAAGGCTTCTTTACTGATCTGAGTGAAGACGTTCTGTTTCCACCTGTGGCTGTAGATCAATGGCTCTCAACCCTCCTAAAGGGGCAACCCTCTAATACAATTTCTCATGTTGTGGTGACCCCCAAACACAACATTATTTTTGCTGCTACTTCAGAACTGTAAATTTGCTACTGTTGTGAGTCGTAGCGAATGTCTTAGGTGACCCCCCCCCCTCCTTGTGAAAGGGTTGTTTGACCCCCAAAGAGGTCACAACCCACAGGTTGAAAACCACTGTGGTAGAAGGTCTGATGGTACAGTTCTCTGGACAACCTCACCGCAAAGCAAACTGCTTCCCATCGATGCCGGTTTAAGCATTAACAAGTGTTTGCCTTCACATCTGGGTGATGACAGGCAGCTAAATGCCAGTCCCTCTACACGCGTGTGAGACGTGTATACAGGTGTGTTCAGGAGGAGGGGCTTGACATCCTTAGGAGCCTCCTGGAAATGGGGCTCTGGGAGGGAATAGTGAGATTTCATATATCTTCTCAACCATGGATATATTTATAGATTACCTTTCTGAAGCCCAGACTATAGGGCTTTGGATTGCTGGAAAGTCACAGGGCATCTGTTGTCACATGGACGCCTCCTTTGAGCTGGCTCAGAGTACAACTTCTGGATGTTTATTCTACTTGTTAGTGAACACCTGGGTATTTGGAAATTTTTGAATATTTCATTGTTTTGCAATGAGGAAACCAAACATCCAGGTGACACTTGGGGCCTTTGACCTTTGACTTTCTGGTGATATGTTTGGATTCTGCATAAGTTCAATCTTTATGCCTGTTGTTATCCGAGCATAGCCAAGGCTTTCAAAGGCATTTAGAGAGGTTTGGGATAGCAGAAGGAGTCTGGAAAAAAAACAAAAACAAAACCCCCACAAAAACCACAAAACAACAACAACAAAAACATGTCTGGACTGCCTTCTGTCTTCGAATGGGTGGGGTGTGGAACATTTGTGGAATCTGCTTTTTTTGTGCTCCAAGTTAAGGAGCTCAGGGGCTTAGCTTCAGCCTGCTTTGTTTCAATACTGAAATGTTATTTCAAGAAAGACCTTGGTGAACATAGTTTTAGAACTCCGCTCGCCAATTCTGTTCCTTGGCAGCTGGAAAATAACGATGAATTCCACACAAATTTGGCTGTGGGCAGGAATGAAAATAATGAGTTATGGGAATGTTGCTTGGTGCAGGGCTCCTTCTGTCCCTGGCCTTTTGTTCTTGGTCAGCTAGAGACACCTAGAAGAGGAACATACCCCAGAGCAGGATTTAGGACCCAGTGGAAGGCTGAGGAGACATTCTCTTTCTGGTCATGCGGCTACGTATTTCTCTGCACACACATGTGTTCAGATGCCGGAGGCTGACATCAAGTGTCTTCCTCAATCACTTTCTATCTTATTTAGTGAGACAAGGTCTCTCACTGAATCTCGGACTTGATGATTGGCCTGACTGGTTATTTTTCTGTGGACAAGATAGCCAGAAGAAGCGTTACACAGTTAAACAACAGTAACAACCAGCAAAAGTGTCATTATTTTTAATGGGTGCCGCCGCCTTATTCCTCAGACCAGTTTCTCTGGTTTTGTGTCGTCGTTCCCCTTTGGTGTCTGCGTTCCCTTGTATTCACCGTGTTCTCTAGTGACACTGATCTTCCTAATTTCTGTTAATCAGCTGCTGAACAAGTATCTCATTATTGTTTTAATTTGCATTCCCTTGATTGCTAATGCGGACGAGCAGCTTCTCAGGATTGGGGGGGGGGTGAGGTAGTCACATTCCATGTACAAAACCACTGTACGTGCATTTGACCCGAATGACAAAATAATTGTGGCCCTGCAGCTCTGAGACACTCAGAGTACACTGAAGAGCACAGTGTATGTATGTCATGTGCTTTCTGCAAGGGTGTCTGCTCCTGCAAAGTGTCACATAGAAGCTTAGTGTGCAAACACTGATTTAATAAATTTCCGAACTCGGTGCCTACGGTTGCCGTTT
This sequence comes from Mus minutoides, assembly GCA_902729485.2. Taxonomy (NCBI): domain Eukaryota; kingdom Metazoa; phylum Chordata; class Mammalia; order Rodentia; family Muridae; genus Mus; species Mus minutoides. The sequence continues at coordinate 84,509 of CACVCL010028886.1, read as the reverse complement.
CTTACAGAGTTGCTATCGTAGTTGTTTAAGCAGCTGCTAATGGACAGTAGGCTCTCCTCTACAGAAGAATCCAGGTCCCTTTGTTGGCCGTTTAGTTTCTAAGAGTATCCCTTGGAAAATGCCATATCTTTAATATTTGGGTCTCATGATGTGTCAAGGAATTTAGTTGGGAGTAGAGGTGTCAGAGAGAAAATATCAATGTCACTACATGTGGGAGGTTATTGATGGAGTCACAAGGTTCTAGAAAGCTGGAAACACTGAGTAACAGGGTTCTAGAAAGGGTAGAAATACCCACTTTTTGGTATATGTGCTTCTTGTTGCAAAAATATTTTATCCATGTAAACTTATTGATGTTTGTAGCGTGTCTCTAAGAAGTTAGTATCCGGGGCTCTTTCTTAGATTGCAGTAGACCCAAGGAAACACTTGGCTGATCATGTGCTCTGAAACGGGGTGTGGGGGTGGTATCCAAAAAGGCAGCTGCCAGGCTGTGCTGCCCCAAGCCAAGATCTGATGTCTTGGGCAGCCAGTGTCCCCTCTCTTAGCAATTCGTGGGCAAGTCCATTTGGAATACGCCATGTGCCAGAGTCTGAGTCCAGGCACAAGAAAGACATCGGCAGTTTGGATGGGGCCCAGAGTGAGGCGCTGCCATGATTAAAGGCTCACAGGCATGACATTTGAGCGGGAGCTCAAAGAAGTGAATATTTACAGCAGGGCTCAGGGCTGGATTATGAAGCGTGGACTCTAGAGCTTGGGGCTGCATCCCTAAACCACCTTCCACGTGACTGGCAGGGAGAGAACCAGCTCTGATCATTCTGAAAGCTCAGGACACAGAGGGTACCCTTGTGTCCCTGTCTGCCTTGAGTTCTGCAGAAGAGCCAGCCGGTCACTGCCTCGTCTGCCCCTCAGAGAGACATCTCCAAGTAGCACCCTGGGACTGGAATTTGATAGGTTCCCATAAGACTATGGGATTGGCATGGCTTCCCCAATCAGGGCACTCGTATCGAATGATGTAGGGAGCTTTTACCTGATAAGGGGCCACCTGGCTTTCTCTCAGGTGGTCTTGCAGGTCCTGTAAGGGAGCCAATGTGAGTCTTTTGAGTAGAACACAGACCTTTTCCATCACCAGCCTGAAGCCCTCAGATTCACCCCTTCTCCCCACCTCTCTGGCTTGTGAGTCAGGTTTCCTTTATCACCTTCCTGTGCTGGACTCTGAGGCAACTCCATGATTGTGCAAGGGTCGGGGTCAGTGGCATCTAAGCAAGGCACCTAGGAACCTGCCCCATTTCTAACCCTCTGCCTGTGCTATTAAGAGGGATCCATCTCTCACCCCAGTGCTACCATGTGGCATCCTAGTGGAGAACAGTGGTCTTGGCTCTGTGCTCAGTAGCAGAAGCTCCATTCAGCAGTTACGGCCATGGCATACTATTGCCCTTGTTTGCAAGTGCATCCTGGGACAGCTGCCCCACCCTCTCTGTTCTTTAGAAGGGCATGGCTCTGAAGTTCCTTTCCCCAGTGCCTAGTTTAGGTTCTCACAAGATGAGAGCATTAGAATCTCATGTGAGCTGACAGGCTGTGGGTGGGAGTCATAATAGCTGAGTTTTACGTGCACTTCTTATCTTTGGAAAGTCTCAAGACATTTACAAACAAACAGGCAAGTTGGAGTCCTTACTCCCATGTCTGGAATTCTGGGAATACCAGGAACATGTGCCATTTATTTATCTTCCCATCAGGGAGGTTGAGGGATAGACCCCTGGTCCCAGTGGAAACATACTGTCCACATATCTGGGGGCCCAGAGAATGAAACAAACAGCCTTAGGAACAATAATAGATCTAACCCAAGGGCTTCTTGGAGGAATTAAATTAGCTAAGGCAGAAGGCGTGGCACACAGCCAGTGATCACGCGTGTTGGCTCTAGGTGATTCCATGATGCTCTGGGGACTGCAGGCTCCTGGTGGGAGGATGGCCACCTCCCAGTGAGGTGTGACATCGTGAGGCTTACTGATTGGACTTCTTGGCCATGTTGGTTCTCTTAATAGAACCTTAAATCAAAGACAAGGACACACGTTCACAGGCTCCTGAATACCAGTCTGCCTAGAGAAAGCTTTCTGAATATTAATTGTAGGGCAGTTTACAAATCCTCTCCATTCTCTGCTTCCACCAACTTCCTGGGCATTTGAACCCAGTCTGTGTGTATGCTGAACCTGTTCTGTCCATGAACTCAACTCAGATCCAGCCAATTTCATTCATACTGCAAGTATCTGGTGCTTTAGTTTGTGATAAAGAGCCATCTTTCCTTTGACTCTTTCAGGTACGAAACCAGCACTGGAGCCTTATTATGGAAAGCGTGGTCCCATCAGACAAAGGCAATTACACCTGCCTGGTGGAGAATGAATACGGGTCCATCAACCACACCTACCACCTCGATGTCGTTGGTGAGTTTGCCTCCTGGCTTGACTCCTTTCAAACCACAGCAGCGAGGTTATTTTTTTCCTTACACTTAAGGAGAATTGGCTTGTCTCCTTTTTGTATCCATAAGATTCATCTGAGAAGGTCTCATCTGTCATATGACTGTGTTCTATTTCCTGGGTAGCCAGGTTTTATGGGCTTGGGGGAGATCTTCTTGGTTCCTAAGCATTATTATTTTTTCTTAATCAGGTGGATGTGGTATATAATATTTCATTTTGGAAGCTAAGATTACTTTGAATATTCTTGGCATGCTCAGGGAAACTTTATGTTTGTGTGTATCTGTGTGGATATGTGCAAGTGAGTGCAGGTACTTTTAGTGGACAGAAGGGGGCGCTGGATTTCCTGGAGCAAGAGTTCTAGGAAGTTGTGTACCACCAATGTGCATGTTGGGAACAGAACTCAGGTCCTATGGAAGAGCAATGTGTGCTCTTAGCTGCTGAACCACTTTCCAGCCCTGGGAAACTTTGTTTTTAAAAGAGAGGCAACATTGTTTAAAGAAGGGCAACTTATCACATTGCCATCCCAAAGAGTAAAGAAACAGTTAATATAATGATTGGGTCGGTGTCTGGCTGGAAGAAAAAGTCAGTGTCAGAAATGGTCCTTAGGTAGCTCAATGCTTATTCCTGGAAGATATTTCTCTGAGCAAAGGGAACCACCTATGAGACTTACAAATAGGTTTTTGTCACAGTGCACACATAAGTAGATCATTTTCATTTCCCACCTTAAGGTTACACAGCCTGTGGTTCCAGAAGGGGACATTTCTTCCCAAGTTTTACTGGTTATCATGAGTTTGTATCATGACTACTGCCGAGATTTGATTGGTTGCTACATAAGTTACTTTTCTCATTGTTGCACAGAATACTTAACAAAAGCAACTTATGGAAGGAAGGTTTCATTTGGGTTCCCAGTTTGAGTCCATCATAGTGGGCAAGGCACCTGTTCACATTGAATCTGCAGTCAGGAAACAGATGAACACTACCACCCAGGATACTTTTCTCTTCTTGTATAGTATACCTAATGGGTACCCACTTTTTGGGTGGGTCTTCCCACCTTTATTAACTCCTGTACAAACTTGCCCAGAGGGTTGTCTTCTAGGTGATTCTAGGTCCCATAAAGTTGATAGTTGGTTAGTGTTTGCCCCACTGTTACTGACAGAAGTCTACAGCTGGGAATCCTCTATGTCACAGAATTGGTGGGTTCAGATCTCTTCATGTAGGAGCTTTCTGTGCTCTGACTTGTCGGGCACAGTGACACGTGGCTTCTTCTCTCTCCTTGGTCATTTCTTTGGGTTGCTCTTCTGTGTGCAGATTGATGGCTGAGGAGTCAATCTGTTTTGATTTCTCCCGGGTGACAAGGTGACACAAACAGATCCACCCACTGTAAACACAGACTCTGCTACATCATTTCGTCTGCGTGCATGGCCCTGGGTATTCTCTTACTTATGGATATATCTGTCTCTTTCATAAGATGTAAACTGAAGGGAAATTCTGCAAATTCTTGAATTACTCAAGAACCAATAAAAACCTCCCTCAATACAGGATTAACCAAATTGCATAGACTTGTTGAATTGAAGATTTAGGTTGACTAAAAGTTAAACATTTTACTGTCTGGTTAAGTGAGGTTAGACTCACAAAACTGCCTTTCAAAGCATAGCATGTAGTCTTAACTTATGTATGGGTGTAAACATTCAATGTCAAGAGTATGAGTTATTCAGGAGCTTTAGTGTGAAGTTTGATAGGGCACTGTGTAATATTTATCCTATAACTATTCATAAAAGAGTATCAGATTCGAGGCCAGCCTGGTCTACAAAGTGAGTTCCAGGACAGCTGGGGATATACAGAGAAACCTTGTCTGGGGGCGGGGGGGGGGAAGAGTATCAGAGCCTTGTTTTATTTACTTTTTATGTTTTTTTCTTTTTTTGTTTGTTTTGAGATAGAGTCTTTCTTATGTAGCCCAGGCTAGCCTTGAACTTGTGGTGTAGTTGAGGATGAACTTGAACACTCCTGGCCCACCTGCCCTCATACAGGTTTGTGTGCTCCACTTTCCCATCCTCAGATACTGAGGGCTGACATTAGGCAACTACTCTATCATTGAGCCATCTTCCAGGCATTTTTGAAAATATGTATACTATCAGTTGAGATGAGATCTTATTAAGTTGCCCAGGCTCAGGTTGCTGTTTCGATCTTCTTTCTGCCTCAGCATCCTGACTGGTAGCTCCTCTTAAGACCTGCATCACCAGGCCTGGCTCTGATCCTGTTTCCTATAGAGACATTTGTGGTATTCTAGACTCAGATATTTTAGTAAACACATACACAGAGGAGTGACGTATGAGAGGATTTCTTTTGTCACAAATGGCTCTAAATCCGTTCATCAAAGAGCACATGATTTGGGATTTACTACAGGCTGCAGGGACAAAAATCTGACATGGACTGTTTGCATTAAGAATGCCAGATTTGGGGCTGAAAGTTCTGAATACTTAAATTTAAAATTAAGTAATTTATTACGGAGAGAAAAAAAATAATTGTTCTGTAGGAGCCCTTTGGGATTGAAGCCTAACACAGGTCTACAAATTATTCATGGTTGGGGCCATTCCAAGAATTGAGGAGTCAAGGCAGGGCCGCTGTCGCCCCAGGGTCTTGCTTACAGCAGGTTTTAGCTTGAGTTGTTGTGTTAAACATTCAAAAGCCCCCCTGCCCCACCTCCCCTTTGAGCTCTCTGGCAGCCCATCCCTGTGAAAGCTCCGAAGTCTCTCTCAGAGTTTAGGGCTGGGATTTGAATGGACCTGCTGAATAATGGAGCTGGCTGTCTAATGTTAATCCCCTGGCAATCAGTCTTGCTGAAAAGAGCATATGATTCAGTGGTGTGATGTGGACGGAGCGCGGAGTGTATGGAGTAATGCAGAGAGAGGCCTGATTATGTCACAAGTTTGGGAGATCGCCCAGCTCAACCCGGGCCAATAATGACACAATGCTGGTTGAGAATATCCATCAAAGCACAACTCCAGTGATTTTTTTTCTAAGTCTTGAGCCTTCTTTATAAATAGTCAAAAGTCAGTGGAATATAAAACATTTTCAGTAAAGGTGGAGGTGTGAAATTTCCTTTCTCTCTCTCTCTCTCTCTCTCTCTCTCTCTCTCTCTGTGTGTGTGTGTGTGTGTGTGTGTGTGTGTGTGTGTGTGTGTGAAAACCTCAGTGTGCTTTGGAGAGCTTCTAATAAAATGAGAAGTGAGTCAGCCAGAGTCTCGTAGAGACTTACAGGGCTGGCAGTCACTCTAAACATCTTGGCAAGTGGAAACCGAAAAGATTCAGGCGTAGGCAACAAACTCCTGGTGGCCCTGGAGCCCAAAAGCTCTACTTTGCTGTGTGGTAACAGGGTCTCAGTTGCCGCTGTACTTCACAGAAAACTAGAAACGGTTGCCAGCGAACGGAAGGCCTGGCTCTTGCTGCACTCACTGCCTCTGTGCTAGCTCTGTCTGTGGTTCAGGTGCTGGTAGGAAGCATCAAGACTGAAAGCTCCACTCCTGAACTCCTATGAAAAAGCCGTGACGCTGTATGATTTAAGTGATGCTCTTGTGTCCTGGAATAGAACAGCGGGTCATTGTTGTGTGCGAGGGGATCACTCTAGCCTCATTAAAATTGACACCATTACTTTGCAGCCATTTACAGCAAAGGAAAATTAGCACAAAGCTCTAGGTCTTGGTGATTGTGGCAATAATAAAACAGCCAGCCAGGTAAATGGCTACAGGAGGCAGTGAGTCCTTACTGTGATTGCTCAGTGAGGATGCTGAAGCCTTGATCTGACGAATGTCCCACCACCGCCAACTGGCGCCTAGAAGTCATTAACTCTTTTCAACATCTCTTGGGTCTGACCCAAGAACTGAGGCCCTGGCATGTTAGGACCAAATACGGCTTGGTGCAGTGATAAGAGTGGCCAGCCTAATGTCAGAAACATCTGGGCACCAGGAGAGCTGTCAGGCTCTTCTGAACCTGTGACATTGGAAAGCAGATGTTTGTCTCACCTGTTTGATGGTCGTGCTAGTGCCTTAAAACTGCTGTAACAAGTGTCCCCACGTGGATTACTCTTTAATAACTTTTGGTAGTCTCAACTGGAAGAAGTGTGTCTGTGTGTATTTGTATGTGTGTGTGTGTGTGTGTGTGTCTGTGTCTAGGAGTGTGTGGATGCTAGAGGTCAACTTCTGTGCTAGTCCATAGGAGTCTTTCAGTCCTCTTCCTCCTCCTCCTCCTCCTCCTCCTCCTTTTCTTCTCAAGGTCTGTCACTGTGACCTTGGGCTAAGCAATTAGGCTAGGCTGACTGGTCAGCGCGTTTGTGCCTTCTCAGCTCTGGGATTGCAAGCATACATCATTCTGCTCGGCTGTTTTACATGGGTTTGGGGGAACCCAACCCACATTCTCATACTTGAAAAGCAGGTGTTTTACTGACTGAGCCATCTCCTGAGCCCCACAAGTCTTAATTAGGCAAACTGAGTGCCATCTGGGGACCAGTGGGTGACGTTCTCTTTCCTGCTGACTTGGCATCTTTGGGTAATGCTGTCATCTTAGACTGGTTTGGTTGCTTGGCTTGCAGAGGATCACAGAGCCTCCTTACTCCTCCTTCCATCCCTCAGCCCATCTCAAGTCTGAGGAGATGTGAGCCCAGCAGGGGTCGGTGATTTGTACAAGGACTTGGAGAAGACACTCCTGTAGGCCTCTCAGACCTGGTCCCCTTGGCTCTACCTCAGATGATTAGTTTCAGGCAAGGGGGCGATTGCTCAGTAGGTAAGGCACTTGCCAAGCAAATGGACTTGAGAACTAGAGGACAGGCGTTTGGATCCTTAGAACTCAGGTAAATGCTGGGTCAGCATAGCAATCCCAGCCCTGGAGGGCAGAGACAGGATCCTGTGAGTAGGCTAGCTAGTGAGATTGACTATGTTGGGGAGCTCCCAGTTAGAAAGACCCTGTCATAAAGAATACGGTAAAAAAAATAATCAAGGAAATTCCTGATATGAACCTCAGACTGCCACAGGTACATACACACTTGGACCCCCACACATACAAGGATACCTACATGCATACATACATGCATATATATGAAGAAGTGAGGGGTTAGCATCCTTCTTCACTCCTGTAGGGCCTTCAGCTCTGAATTATGAGCCTTTTTTTCTTGCTAACCACTATACTTCTGTGTTCCCAGAGACTATTAGATGCTTACTGGAGACTCTTTTCTCCTGATATTTGGTATGTCAGGGTAGGGTTGGGGGGGAGTGCGGTGGAGGTATGAACAACATGTCTGATCCCTTATTAGTTTAAACACATTCTCTGGAACCTCATCTCCCACCCCGGTTGTGGGATAGTTAGGGCTGCCATTTGCTGTCCTTCACTCCTGGCAGGGTGGAGGTGGCTCTGCCTTTACCACTAGTCCTGCCCTGGCTTGTCACTGGCAGGTCAGAAAGACACTGTTGGCTATCGGCTCTAGACGTGACATGACACAGCCTGACAGCATGGGCCGAGTACCTCAGGTGTGGATTTAAGAAGAATGAAGTCTTGCCTCTTCTAGGCATAGACTGTTCAGCCCTGCTGTATGGCTGACCCCTGGCCTGGAGCCTCTGGCAGTCTCCAGTGAGAGGAAGAAATTGCACAAAGCATCCATTTGCTTCTTGGAAGCTGGAATGAGAGAGGCTCTTCCGTGTGATCTTGTAGCAGCGAGGAAGGGATTGGAGGAGCCTGGTTATCCAACGTGGGATCTGGAATAGTGTTCAAGTCCTTGATGCAATAGTAGGGGCCGGGGCAGGGGTGTGGCTCAGTTGGTAGAGAGCTTCCCTAGAATACATGATGAAGTCCTATGTCTGACCCCCCCCCCCCCGGCATTGTATATAACCAAGTGTAGTATGGCATATCTGTAATATTAGTCATTTGTGGAGAGGATTAGAAGTCCATGGTTATCTCTGGCTACAGAGTAAGTCTGGGGCCAGCCTGGGCTATATGGATAAAAATAAAGATGTGGTGATAGGGTGTTTGATAGTGAATCACTTAGCCATTGAGTTCAATATAGAAATGTCCACTAGTAGGATCTCCTTGATTTCTGCCGAGAAAGATCTTATATGAGTCTTAGGTTCCATCTAATTGGCTTCTTAGAGCTTAATGGGATGGGGGGGGAGTCCTGGGGACAGAATTTAAATGACTCGTGACCAAGATCTAGAAGTTGTAACACTGGATGCTGATTTTCCTTCCATTCTTGCTTGTAAGCCTTGCGTTCCTCCGGCACCAGCCAGGTTTCAGCACGGGGACCCTCAGAGGCCCTCCAGTGGTTTCCTGGGCTCCAGGCCGCACCTCTCTGCATTTCTGATCTTGCTGTCAGCGGACACGATCCCATTTCTTGTTGTAGCTTGGCACCATGCTGGAGCTGTCTCTCTCTGCCAGCTCTGGACTTAGGAAACCTAGCCAGAGGGAGGTAGAAAGCCCCTCCACTGTGAGTGAGCTGAGGGTTAAGGTTGTACGCAGGTGATAGTTCACAGGGAGAACCTTTTCGAAAGAATGAAGAACCCTAGTCCCAGAGTAGCAGTGTACAGGAAACACGTCCTCAGTTGATCTGTGGCCAAGGCTACCTTCCAAGGTCCACTCTGTTTTTCGGGACAGGGTTTCTCTGTATAGCCCTCGTAGGGACTTACTTTTGGCAGCCAGGCCACAACCCCTAAAAGCCCTCTCCAGCCTCAAAATAGCGCCACCAGCTGAGATTCACACATTCAAAATGGGAACCTCTGGGGGCCATTCCTGATTCAAACCACGATGGGCAACAGCCTGCTTTGCTTGTTGCACCCAGCCAAGAAAGAGTTGCTACGAGAACGGGGCTCTAAATCACAGCGCTGGGCAATCCACACGCTTATCCTGTGCTTCTTCACCGGTCTCCAGGCTGAGACACACACTACACTCAGCCTAGTCCTCATTACAAGGGTGCTGAGGCTGAGTACTTTCTTGATGGGGATTTCAAAACTCCCTGGGGGTCAAAGCCGCTTAATGAGATTTCATTGCTCCAGAGAGGCTCCACATTCCTGCCTTACCACAGGGCTTCCAGGGGCAAAGACTGGTCAGAGTGCGGTCAGCTGCTTCAAAGGCGCCGCCTGGCAAAGGAGTGCTTCCCGGGAAGAAGTTAGCCCTTGCAGATGGCGGCTTGTAGGCACCAATTGGTAGGGATCTCTCGGTGCTTGGTTAAGAGTCTGTTTTTGCTCTGTTCCTGAGGACCTTCAGAAGCCCTTTGACCTACAGTTGAGGAAGGAAAGTTATTGATTCCCCTCAGTTCTGGCAAGAGTGCTGGTAAAGGTGACCGACAAAGAGGGCTAATGTTTGGCTGTCTGTCTGATCTTTGGCATGGACTCCTGTGATAGGAGCTCGGGAGGATGTAGAAGTGTCGTGGTCAGGTTAATGCCCTACAGTTCTGTGTGAAGATGGTCTTTTCCTGGGACTGTGCATAGAAAGTGCAGGTGGGAGCAGGTGGATAGAAAGCTACTTAGCCGCACGAAACCTGGGAGCAAGCTTAGCTTGAGGATGTGTTCGTGGATCGCAGCAACAGTGTGCGGTAATGGGCCCCTTGGGTTGAACATGGCTAATCTGCAAATCCAGTCTCCAAAACGTCTTAATTCTCTGATTTATTGTATTGTCAGTCAAGGATTGTCTTGTTACACGTTTCAGATTTAGGAGAATTCAGGATTTCAGGGTTTTAGAATTACAGATGGTCAACCAGTAAAACAGATGCACCCATAGCCTGACATCCAAGAAATGCTCTAACTCGAAGCACTTCTGGCCCCAAGCATTTTAGATAAAACGCATTTACCCTGTAGCAGAGAAACTAGTTCATGCATAATTTATATTTGAGTTTAGGGCATCTTAACATATTTCAAATTCTGAAACAGAGAAACTACAGGGTTTTTAAATACAGGTGTTCATACATCTAAATTAGCATCTGCCTTTTTTGAACTAAAGGGCCAGGTGATTGAGTCTGATACCAGCTCTTGTTAGGAGTGAGTATGGCCGTGGCACCGTCTTCTTCCCCTTGTAAGTGATACATGTAAGTTTGCACTCATAGACTCCCTTCCCCTCAGAACACTGCTGTTGTGATTAAGTTCATCATCTTCCTATTGGGTTTTTATGTCCACAGACAAGGAGAAGGGAGATTGTGGCCAGGGTGTGCTGCTAACATAGGAGATTTGATTTGGAGGATTGTTTTACTGGTGTAGGTTTTACATAGTAGGTCCAGAGCAGGAGGCTGTGGGGGGAAGTGACCAAGAACATTGGTGTTGTCACATTGGGATGGTGTTCTGTTCTTCTGTGAAGAAAGAGGAGGCAGTGAGGAAGTCTCTGTCCTGATTTGGACGGAGAGGTTAGAACATCGTCTGTGTTGTGTTGTGTTGTGAGGGTGAACTCTGTCTTGTTGGTGCAGTGTTTGGGATCCAGGTAATGATTCTGAGCCTTTCTGCTACTTGAGTGCACTGCGAGCTACAAGTAGTCTTGAGTGTCTCCCATTTTGGCTCTAGGAAAACAAACAGTCGGTCTTTTAGCTTCTCGCGTTGTCTGTACCTGAGGGAGACATTTCTTGTTTGCTCAGATGTGCTGAGAGTTTTTCCTTCTGCTTGATCCACCCCAGGAGCAAACGGAGCCATCCGAGGGATTAGCATGAAGCTTTCCGGACTTCCTCTAAGGAAGGCTTTTTTAAATGGTGAAAGTTGATAATGAGAGCCAAGATGTCCTTGTGTCTACACATCCCGGTCTATTTCAGTTCATCCTTGTGGCCCATATGCTGCCGACAGAGCCATAGTATGTCATCATATTTAGTCTGTGCATACCCTCTTTTTCCATTACAACATGACCATGACAAGCTTGGTGTACACCTCTTTTTTGGGCACCTCTTCTAGGATGTATTTCTAAAAATAGGCTAGCTTGATCATTTCAGATAGATATTTGCATAGCATTTGAAACCCACCCAGCATAACATTTTGGCTTTGGGGGTTTTCCAGTGATCCCCATTTTGTTTCTTTGTAAATCACATGAGAAAAGATAGAGTCTAACCTGGAATTCAGCCTTGCTGACAAGAGGGTGTGTTTAATGCCTGAGCAATTTAAAAAGAACAAAACCTTGTCCAGCACATTTTTCCTGTGAGGGTGGCCCGGCACTGCACACACCAGCTAAAATCACACATTCCTGAATTGTGCTGCTCTTTTAGGCTAGTGGGGTGCAGGGCTGTATGGTGTCCTGCCCGGTGGGGTGGATCTCAGCTGTGTTTACCTCTGCTCCTCAGGAGGGAGATTGTGGACATCTGACGTCTGAATTGACATCAGCATCCAAAGGCCAGTGTGGCGGGGACCTTGTGTAGACTTGGTATTGAAAGAACAACTGTCATTTAGTAAACGGAACAAGAGGGTGGGTTTGTCATGATCCTAGGAACAAATCACATTGATTCAACAATATTGTCACATTTCCTGTGTCTCCTTAAAAAAACAAAACAAAACACCCCCCCCCCCAAACAAAACAAAACAAAAAAAACCCCAAAGCTATGGTTGGGCTGGAGATGTAGCACAGATGTAGAGTGCTTGCCTTGCGTGAATGAAGCCCCAGGTTTCACCCCCAGTACCACAGGAACTGGGTGTGCCAGTATATGCCTGTAATCCCAGGAGGAGGCAGAAGGATCAGAAATCTAATGGTCATCCTTATGGCCAGTTTGAAGCCAGCCTGGGTTACATAAAACTGGCCATTTTAAACTGTTTTTGAAGATCTGGCTTAGTGATATTTAACACACGCAAGTCATTCTTGTCTGTCTCCTGACTCTTGTTTACCTCCCTGAGAGTCAGGTCCCCTGTAAAGAAAAGCAGAGGCCCTTTCGAATCAAAACATGACGGGAGAGCTGACAGTGTCATCGTACCCCTGAAGCCAGGGAGCTCGAGGGTGACTTAAACATTTGGGGTATAAATGACACCAAGCTCAGCTCCTATAATTTGCCTCGGAAGATCTAAATTGACAACCCAGCAAGTAGAAGGAGCTCAATTCCAAGCCAGTCATCCTCTGCGACATTCATTAGGGTATTTTGCTTCCACGTGTTTGGGTCTTCCCAGGCCTGAGCCGGGCCAGCCCTTTGCTCTGTCTGTCTGTCTGTCCGCGCCAGTGAGCAAGAACAAAGCAATTAGTGCTGTTTGGCTTCGAGCATTCTGCATGGTGCACCCTTCATAAGTCATTTTGGGACTTGGGCACTGGAGGAGAGATACTCATCTCTTCCTAAACAACCTTGCTCCTCAGACTCTGCAAAGGTGTGGGAGAGGGTCTGGGGTGGGGTTGGTTGGAGGCAGCCAGAGCCCCAGCTTGATTCTGCAAGACTTTGCATAGGCAGATGTTCCAACGGGAGGGATGGCTACCTGCTGCAACAGGAGTGATCAGAAGAGGGGAAGACGATAAGCCAGGCACTGCTCAGTGCTTAAAAGTGCATGTTCTTCTTGCAGAGGACCCCAGTTTGGTTCCTAGCACCCATATCAGGTGGCTCACAGCTGCCTGGAACCCCAGCTCTGGAAGTTCTAGCTCTCTGAGCTCTTAAGTGCCTATACTCCGCACCTCCCTAACACACATTATTAAAAAAAATAACAAAAATAAGTCTTTTTAAAAGAAGTAATGCAGAAGCAGGGAGAGGTTGGAAAGAGGTCAGGCAGAGGTCAGGGAGACAACTCAATGGGTATGGTGCTTATTGTGTAAACATGAGCCCATGAGCCCATGCAGAAAAGCTGGGGAGGCAGAGTCTGGAGAACCCGTCTTGGCTTTGTTGACTAGCTAACCAAGTCAGCTGATGAGCTCCCCGATCTGTAAGATCTCAAAACTAAAGGGGGTGAGGAGTGGTGAGATGGTTCAGTGGTTACAGGCTTTGCCGTACAATCCCGATGACCTTAGTTTGATCCGTGCAACCCACATAATGCGGAAGGCAAGCACCAGCCCTACACAGTGCCATGACAAGCATTCCTCACACACATGGCACATACAGTAATAAATAAAATAAAACTAAGGGAGAGAGTAGCCAAGGGAGACACACCCAGGGTTGATCTGGCCTCTACACAAGAGGTGTGAACCTGCACACACGGGGGTGTGTGCACAGAAACTAAGACAGAGGAAAAGAGAAGAAAGGAAAAAGCCGTAAAGAACCCTAGGTCTAGTTGTGCATGCCTGTCACCCAACACTGGAGAAGCCAAGGTAGGAAGATCATAAGTTCAAGCCCAGCTCAGGCCACAGAGCAAGACCCTGCATTTCAAAAGTAAATGACTCAGGAAGCAGAGACAGACAGAGATCTCTGAGTTCAAGGCCAACCTAGTCTATATAATAAGTTTCAGAGCTAAGAGTGTGGGGGGTTTGAGGGTAGAGGAAGGAGTGGGAGAGATAGGCAGAGAAAGACGGAGACAGGGGTTGGGGCAGACTGACTGACTAAGGGCTAATATCCTTGTCCTGGGCCCCAACAGTCCTTCTGAAAGAATAGCGCTCCCCTGAGCCCTGCTCGGCCTTCTCTACTGATCATTTTCAGTTCTGACTGTCATTTGTGCCACTATCTAGAGGTTGGGAAAAGGTTAGGGAAAACAAAACAAAACTCAGAATCCAACTGGCTTGATCCTGGCCGGTGCGAATATGTCCGCAGAGGCCTGACAGGGCAATGAACTCATTCTGCTAATTGTAATGAGCATGAGGCCTTTAGCAGGTTATTGGGCCCTGAACATCAGTGGCTTTGATGGCTGCCTCTCCTAATAGCCATGCCTCACCAACTGGTTTAGTGCAATCTTGTTGAGAGAAAAGTCAGGCTGGCTTTAGGAAAAAAAAAAAAAGACTTCTCTCTTGTTTTTACTTGTCTTGCAAATCGCAGAATGTTCTTTCTCTATTCATCCGTAGCAGTTGCTCAGAAACCGCCATTTTGGAAGAAGGGCAATTAAATTTTGATTTCAATTTAAGGATAGAGCAGGTGAGGTTATCCTTCAATGAGTAGGTTGTCCAAGAGGACACTGGCTGCTTCCAGTGCCTTCCTGGGAACTCGGCACGGCTTCAGTCTCGCTGCCAGAGAAAGTAGCTTTTAACTTTTGGGAGCGGGGCAAGGAGTGGTGCTTAGCCACTTGTCCTTAAAAGTTAAGTGATGCTTAACTTTTGAGAAGAAAAACTCAGGAGACTGAGGCACGCTAGAAACCAGGGCCCTTGGCTTGATTAATTTATAGGTGTGATTTAAGAGTCTGGCCCTCTGATCCCTGAGATACCTGGTTACCGGCATCTGTAGACCAGAGGCTGCTGCTCTGTCACAGCAAACGTTGTAGGTCTATCTTATGCAAACACATCATTATGTCCAAAGGAGTCCTGACATGTTAGAAAGTTCCAGTGGTCAATTAACAAAGACTTAGTCTCCGTCATTCAGGTATTTCCCCTTTCCCTTCCCCCTCCCCCCAGCTCCATAATAACCTTGGAATGAAGCGAGCTCTTGTCCCTCTCCCCTCTTTGGCTGGGTCTTGGCTCCCAGCTACAGTGCAAGGCTGGAGAGTTAATGTGTCTATGTAGTCTCTCAGCAGCTGGGCTTTCTGCTGTGATGGAGTAGACATTTGAAGCAAGGGGGCCAGAGGGAGAGTGAGAGAAAGAGAGAAAGAGGCGGGAGGGCATGTATTTTTTTTTTTTAAGCACTTCAGGCTGTATTTACTAAGCATTTATTCAAAGGAACCTCATTCCAGAGCTGCGGGCCAACTGTCCCATCGTCCACAGCCCCACCCTTTGGACTGCTTTTCCACTGTGTCTTAATTTGAAATTCACACAGGGGCCTCAAAAGGCTATTTGAAAGCCCCTCCCCTTTCCTTCCCCCGCGTTTTGGGTTCATGGATCAGCAGCCTCTAAGTCCAAAATGTAACCATTTTCAAATCGCAGTGCAGAAGCAGAGGTAAGCTGTCTGTGGGCTTAGCCCCTTCCTCCTATTTATTTCACTCATTTCCCTGGAAAAGGAAAAATGTGTTTTCTATAATATCGGAGAGTTCACCATGCTAGAAGAGAAGCTCGCCTCTCTGTAAATCCTGCCCGCTGGAGAAGATAGGATTTGTGTTGTCACGTAGCGAAGCTGAGCCAGCAGTGGGCTTCAGTCTCTCGTCCAGAAATAATTCACAGGCCTAATCCCTTTACTTCAGTGTGCTGTGAGAAGCTTCAAACCTGTGAGCTTTGATGTGCCTGGGACTAGATGAGGTTCAGGGGAGCTTTTTTGGAAGATGGTCATTCTGGGGCCTCACCCTCTTCTCCTGTGCCTACTGGGAAGGTTGCACGGGGCCCCCATGCCAGCGTCACCTCACCAGCATCCGATTTACTTGCACCCCAGCTTTCCAGGAGTTTCCCATGCACTTCCACCAACTTCCTGGTGGCTGCTTTTTATGTCTGCCCTCCCACCTCCACCCCGACCCTGCCCCTCATGACAAAGTCTCACTATATAGCCCACATTGACATTGAACTTCTGTCCCTCTTGTCTCGGGGTTCTGAGTGCTAAGGTGCTGCGGTCATGGGTGCTGCACCCCCCTGCCCCATCCCTGCCAGGCCAATAGCTGTTGTTCGGGGTCTGTTGATACCAGATCGATGGCTGAAAACAAGATGGCAGATGCTGGCATCCTGGGGCCTTTTCCAAGACGTTTCAGGCCTCGTTCTTCAACTTGTTGAAGGGCAGAGACTAAGGTTGCAAAGGAAATCAAAGCCTGATGTGGAGAATGAAACATGAGGCCTACTGACTTTTTAAAAACATTTTAAATAACATTCTCTGAGGTTTCATTTTATACTGAGCGCAGCTGTAAGAAGTTTTGGAAGACGGTGTAAGGTTTCTATTACACAGCAACTGTACTTGCAGTTTTTCTGCCCAAAGTGAGAAAGAGCCGAGAGGGGAGAGCGGGTAGTTTGGAGGTTATTTTGTATAAGGTGAGAAAATTTGAAAAGATGAATTCAAGACTGCGAGCTGTAACGTTGTTCAGTATGCCGTAATTTGCAAACGCAATAACACTGAACCATTGCAAAAGTCTCCCTTTTCCCTTTGGGTGAAAATACTCCGGATAGCTTGGAATAACTTAATAACCGGAGCTCAGCAGCTCTTTGACCACAAGGAAAACAAGAGTGCAAGCTTTGGACCAGGCCCTGCCAGTGTTACCCCGCGACCGATTCCCTGTCCAAGACTGGTGCGGGAGATGTGTTCTGAAAGCACTCCTTGTTCATGGGCAGTGTTATGACATGTGTAGTATTTGCATGTGAGATGGTTTATTAGAAACAAGTATGACTAATAAAAAGAGGCTTGCAATGAAATTCCACAGATCTGGCTCAGAACCTTAGAGATTTTGTAGTACTTCTGTTTCCAGGGAAGGTTACACTGTCCATGCATGCGCACGCTCACACGTGCACATGCATGCATACATACGTAAAAGTGTTTGTGAGTGCAAAATTGAAAAAAAAAAAAACAAACCAAAGCAGGGGATGAACTGATAACTAAAATTCCTTCCCTGGGGCTGGAGAGAGAGCTTGGTGGCAAAAAGTCTTTTGCTCTTACAGAGGACCTAAGTTCAGTTCCTAAGACTCATGATGGGGACTCAGAACTGCACGTAACTCCATTCTCAGGGGATCCAGTACCCTCCTCTGGCCTTCAAGACCTGCATCCATATGCACACACACGATCAGACATGTGCAAACACACAGGCATGCACATGCGCACATTGGAAGCTAGAGGTAGATGTTCTTAGTCACTTCAACTTTATTATTTCTTTTTTTTAGGCAGGGACTCCCATTGAGCCTGGAACTCACAGATTTGTCTAGGCTGGCCTGTGCGTTCCAAGGACCTCTCTTCTCCACTTCTCCAGTTTAGGTTTCAGACATGTGCTGTCCCACCTTGCTTTTTAAATACATGGTCTAGAGAATTGAACTCAGGACGGCAAGCTTATGCAGAAGGTTCTAGATTGACAGAGTCATCCATCCGTTGAGCCCCGCAACTCCTCCTTTTATGAGAAGGAAATGACCTTCTTGGTATTTGACAGGTAGAAATGAGCATATTTGTGAGTTTGGCTGGCAGTAACCAGCCCAGAGGTCAGCATCTATCCTGCTGGCAGCTTTCCTGGTATATATGCTTGGTAGAGACAGAGGAGACATGAATACAGGGACTTAATTCTATCCTTCCCATTTTAAAGGACGCAGCTGGGATTAAAGCCAATCTTGGTCATTCTCTGTGGTACCCAAGTCCCTATGACCCATTCTGAGGCAGTACATCATCCCACAAAGTAGTGGGTTTCCTGTGATGTATTAAGAAATGAAGCTTTGAGGGTTTTTTTTTTTTTCAGTTACAAAAATGAACAGTCCAACTTCTCTGTTCTACATGGGTGATAAAGGAGGAGATGGATGGCTCTATAAGGGGCTCTGAAATCTTTATCTTTATTGCATGGCAATGTAGGTGTCTATGAAGTGATGGAAGATTCCAGAACGGAATGGGCTCCAACTTTTTCTCTCTTTTTAAAAAGTTTCTTAAGAGCCAGTGATGATCTTTAGAGTAGAGTCAATTTGTATACTGTCTGACTCTGGTTCAGCAAATTTCACAGTATGATATTTTAATTGGAAAGGTCCCAATACAGAAAGGCATAGAGACCTATCATTCTGATTTGCTGCTTTAAGCCCAGTGTGCAGGACTCTCAAACAGGGCCATCCTTGATACGGTGAGCTGGTTTGGTGGCAGTGGGGCTGGTGTGTATGGTTCTTTTTATTTCTCTTAGCTATTTTTTGTTGTTGTTATGAGATAAAGTCTTACTACTATGTTAGCCTTGGCTAGAATTTACTGTTTAGACCAGGATGGCCTTGAATTCATAGAGATTCACTTGACTCTGCCTCCAAGTACTGAGATGAAAGATGTGTGCCATCATGCTCTGCTCTGCCTAGATTGTATTTGTTAAGCTAGGACAGTGGAACTCTCTGTCGGAGAAAGATGAAAAGAGAAGGTCTTGGGTATATAGGCATGTATTTGGGAATGAGTTGAAAACCAGGATGCATGTGGTGATTGGTAGAGCTGCTGTGAAGAAGGTTCCAGTAACTTTGTAATCACAGTGTTTTTGTATTTGAGATTAAACAGCAGCCCACTCCGTTAGTTAATTCTTTCATGCTCTCAATCATCCATTCATTTTACTGCTGTAAGAACAGTAACATGTGTTGTACCCGTAGTATAGCTTTCAGTGTAGAGACCCTTACCGTCCACCATAGGTAGACCAGATCTCTAGGATGTATTCACCTTATGTGACTGCAAGTTTATATGCTGTGATTAGCCATCCCTCTCTCCTCTTCTTCACTCCTGCCCACCACAATTCTATTCTTCTGATATAGGAATTGAGAGTTTTAGATCCTTCCTTATAAGTGGGATCACACAGTATTTGTCCCGGGACTGACATATTTTATCTAGCATAACGTCCTCCAGGTCCACTCCCACTGTCAGTTGGCATCAAATTGCATGCTTTTCTTCTTTTTAAAGCTGGTTAGTTTTCCCATTGTATCTAGAGACCAGAGTTTTTGTTTTACTCATTCTTCTGTTGATGGGCATTGAGGGTGTTGATTAAATTAAAATCTTAGTTTTTGTGGAGAGCTCTGTGATGGCTGTATTTTAGATCTTCACTGAAGTGAGAGGTGCTGGATCAGATGAACTGCTTTGTTATTTTGGAAGATGAACTCCAGCTTCCTGTCCTTACCCTAACAATTGTATTCCCACCAGCATGAGTTCACTCTCCAGGCCCTCAACCACACTTGTCTTATTATCTCTTTAATGATAGTTTTGATTTGCATTTTCCCAATGATTACTGCTGCTTGTTAGCCATTTGTATGTCTTTGGAGAAACTCCTTAGTCCACTTTTAATTGGGCATTACCTAGTTCTTTAGGGACCTCATGTGTAGGTGCAAGCAGACCTTGACCTGGTCCCTCTATGGGTTGCTGCCAAGTACACCTCTCATCTGCAGTAGACCCGTCCGATCTAAGATAAGGAGAGATGTGCTTTGTTGAGAATCTTCTCAGTAAGGCTAGAAAGGAATGGCCAAGCATCCCTCCTGTGGGGCCTCCTCTGACACCATGAAACTTACCCTGGAAGCAGGCATCTGTCCCTGTGTTTCTTTAGTGCCATATCAGAATACACTAAGGAATATCTACTTCTATACATGTGGTGCCTGGCACACAGTGACGCTTGGTACTTGTCAAGTGGATCAATGATTAAAGAAGGAACCACTGAATGGAGTCTGTGTCATGATAAAAAGCAGGATTCAGTAGGTTTGGTTCCATCCCGCTTGGAGCTTTGCTTTCCAATTTGCTTTTTAAAGCAGGGGACGGACACAAGACTTCCCAGAGCATCTTAGCAACTGACTGGAAGAAATCATGCATAGGACACGCAACACAACCAGCTCTCTACCTCATGTTTAAAGTGAATCTGGGCATCATCTCAAGCCAAATAAATGAATAAGTGGCCTTCTACCAGCTCCATCTGTCTCTCGGGTCTTGGGTTGCAGCAATAAAGAATTTCCCCTTGTTCATTAGGTAGTCTATAACTCGGAGTGTAATACGTTCTTTTTTTCTGATTCTCTAAATAAGTTATCCTTTACAAGGGTTGTGCTCCAGTGATTCCCTTTGAAGTCATTTGTGTTGTGCATGGAGCCTCTGTGTTATTCCAATAGAGTCAGCCAGCAGACAGAGGCCTTTTTGGCTTGACTTCCCCCCCTGCCCCCGCCCCCCACAGCCTTCTGGACAACACAACTTATTTATTGCTCTCTCTCCCCCTCCCATCGCCTCTCTCCATCAGAGCGATCACCACACCGGCCCATCCTCCAAGCTGGACTTCCTGCAAACGCCTCCACGGTGGTCGGAGGGGACGTGGAGTTTGTCTGCAAGGTTTACAGCGATGCCCAGCCCCACATACAGTGGATCAAGCACGTGGAAAAGAATGGCAGTAAATATGGGCCTGATGGGCTGCCCTACCTCAAGGTCCTGAAGGTGAGAACTTTCTGAATCATCAGGGGCCCCACAGTGAGGGCTCCCTTGGAGATTTGGCCAGGGTCTTTGATTTCCTGTTGGGTTTCAGAGATAGTTCTCTTTATGGACCAGCCAGTAGAGTATATTAAAGAATGAGTAGCCATTAGGCCTGTTAATAATGTTTCTGGAGGACGTGGAGTAGGGGAGGTGCCAATACACTTGGAACCAGAGAATTCTGCTGTTTATTAGCCCTGAAGAGACGTTAAAGCTGGGGTGGGGTACTAGTCCCAAGGTGGTATAGAGAGTGAATGGGATAGGGTAGATGGAAATAACTGGAAGGCTCTAGACAGTGTACTAACGTCTTTCTGATGTTGTTTTATGATATTTAATGCTATGTGGATAATAACATTTGAATCAAATTTTAGTAGTTAGAAATAATTCACCTTTTTTTTTTTCAAAAAACTTCTCTCTCACCTTTTATGATGTATGCGTAGTCTAGAGAGTAAATGGTGTGTGTAGGGGGGCTGGGTTTTTTTGCATCTATTTAAAAAATGAGGAGGTCGTGAATTTCCTTCCCTTTGTATTAAATTAAAAGAAATATTTTTTTTCATGTACTCATTTTTTTTTTGTGGCTCCAGCCTCTTTAGTTTTTGGGTCTAGCTTCCTCTTCAGCGTGCTGAGCTAAGTCTGTTTTGTCCATTCTAAGCCACTGTCTGCCTGTCTCCCGTGCTCCCGGGGAGCACACAGCAGTCAGTCTTCCTGTTCAACTCTAGGAGCAACAGGTGGCTCCTGAAGATCTCTCAACCCATAGTCTTCTCTCTAGCCAGCCATACCCAGGATCCACAGTGCTGGAGAAAGACGGCCAGCCCGGAGAGCTGCTCAGCCGTCCCGCCGACTGGTCGCCTCTTCCGCCCTGCTCTGATTGACCGCTACTGTTCTCCACCACTTGACTTACTTTGTTCTCCTCCCTCCCACACAGTGGAGATTGTTTTCTTGTGGTGTGTTGGTGGTGGGACCATAGGCAGCACCGAGTCCTTCCTGGTTGGCCGTTATATTGTTTTCCTATGTCTGTTCTAGCACTCGGGGATAAATAGCTCCAATGCAGAAGTGCTGGCTCTGTTCAATGTGACGGAGATGGATGCTGGGGAGTATATATGTAAGGTCTCCAATTATATAGGGCAGGCCAACCAGTCTGCCTGGCTCACTGTCCTGCCCAAACAGCAAGGTAACAACGTTTTTGTGTTTGTGTTGTTTCTGTTTTTGTTTTTAAGAAAACTGGATATAGGAGTTAAAAAGACTCGGTGCTTTGGGAGGCAGCAGGCAGCTTCTAGAGTAACTCTCATGCCCTTGGTATATTTATAATGATCTTTCTTTGGTGATGCAGCTGGCCTCATGCCAGCG
Source organism: Mus minutoides (assembly GCA_902729485.2). Classification (NCBI taxonomy): domain Eukaryota; kingdom Metazoa; phylum Chordata; class Mammalia; order Rodentia; family Muridae; genus Mus; species Mus minutoides. Next base: position 62,664 of record CACVCL010028886.1, on the reverse strand, counting down.
GCCATGGAAAAATGCCCACAGTGTTCAAAGTGCTTGAAGATTATCCACCACCCCTAACCCTGTTTTCAAGCTCTCCATTCTGGTCTGTCTTGATTGGACTGCACACTTTCCGTGATCACTATGTCTGCGTGCTCATGGACCTTGCATTTGCATGCCTGGTGAGTCTGCACTATCTGATTATTAAGCCGGACTCACGTTTCTTTTTATGCTAGTTACGTAGAGAAGTGCTAGCATGATAGGATTCACCTAATGAAAGTTTTGTTCTTTGGTTTGGTTCCACACCAGATCCTATCCAATACTGGAGATTGGTTAACTTCCAGTGACTGTGACACTGGAGGATGGTGAAGGCAGACGGTGGTGTTTTCAGTTATTTGTCACACGCAGACATTCATATTAGAAAACGAAACAAAAAGTCCAGTTTTTCTGTTACCAGTATTATGCTTTCTGCCATGTTCTTTCAATGATATATGCAAAGCAAGATGATTTTAGCTCGAGTGAAATTAACCAGCATCTGGTAACCCAGATGACCTCCCACCCTGGTCCCCGTGGAGCCCAAGGGATGTGTGAGGTGTCCACCTAATCTGCCACGTTTTGTTCCATCATACAGAAGATGGAACCTCCCCTTTTCTCACGGTGGGAGTCTGCATCCAACAGGACCAGAACCCAGATTAGCCCTCTGGATATTGAATTTTTTGCAAACCTCCCCCCCCCCAAATCCAAATGAAAATGAATTCAAAGAGAATGGACTCTGTGGGCCAATTTTTCCATGTGTTCAATCGCATGCATGTCTAGGTGGTGACGCCGGTGTGGTGACGGGCCTGCAGAGGTGAGCTGGCCGGTGTCTCTCAGTGTCTCTCGGTTGTGGGCTTTGTGGATGGGCTGCAGTTGGAATCTCCTGATGGCCAGCACCCCCCGGACCTGCTGGGACGAGGCCTCTTGGTTCCAAGGCTCCCTCCACAATCATTCCTATGTCTAGCCCTTTTCTTGCTTCCTTTGTTTTCTAGGCCGCCGGTGTTAACACCACGGACAAAGAGATTGAGGTTCTCTATATTCGGAATGTAACTTTTGAGGATGCTGGGGAATATACGTGCTTGGCGGGTAATTCTATCGGGATATCCTTTCACTCTGCATGGTTGACAGTTCTGCCAGGTACATACTGCTCTTCCTCTCTATGGGTTGGCTTCTTTCCTTGGTTGATTGCTATAAAATTAACACAGCTTCTGTTCTTAGAAATAGCCCCATCTATCCACTGCATAAAGATGCCCCCCCCCCAAATGTTCCAAATGATCCTCCTCTGGAACAAGAAACCACCTTAGAAATTCATGCACAAAGAGATCCCATACTAGAATTTATGGTTAAATAAAATGCCACCTTTACAACCCAAAGGGATCTCATAATCTTAGTGAGTTGCTGAATTGTTGACTCAGTGGGCCCATCTTCCACCCCCACCCCTGCAAGAAGGAAGTCAAAATTACTTTGTGAAATTCAAAGTAATTTTTTTCCCCATTGTAAATCCCACTTTGGTAAAAGCCCATATGTGGTTTGATGCCTCTCCGTCCAACTTGCTTACATCTCATTTGAGTGCAGATAGATTTGTATTGGTACCCAGGAAGCACCTCTGAAGGGAGGTGTGCAGAAGCAGTGTGTTACCTTGGGAATCGGGTGGCTTGCTGCATGCCTTGATAGAGTGGACTCTTGTTGCTTTTCCTGCAAAAGCTTGTGTGTGCTGTCTCGGGCTTGATGTTATTTCTGCCTCATAGAGAAATAAACATCAGCAAAGCCCATTGCTGTCTAAGTCTTTAACCAATGCCTCTGCTCTAGTCCAACTTTCTTGGTACGTGCTGCTCTCTCTCATGCATTGCCTAGCATTTCCTTTGGAAACTGCATAGACTGGGTTGCAGCTCATGATGCTCTTCTGCTCCAGTTATAAGTGCCTTGTCTCTAGAGTACCATGCCTACTGCATGCTTGTTTTATAGCTTGTAAAAATATATGGATCGTTTCGTTTTTGTGCTGCGCTGCTGAGAGTTTTGACTGTCTTTGCAAATATTTGTTTTTCTGATTAAAATGTATAAGCTTGAGAATAATACCCGTTGCATCCACCTTCCCCTTTGGTTATGTTATGAGTCTGCTCTGTGAGTATTTGGTCTTGAAACAGAGATGCCTCTCCTGTTGAGCTTGCTTGTACTTACAATGCCACGCTCTCTAAGTGCCTACCTGGCACTTCTTAACCAATTTGCCTGACAGCACTACCTACCCCTTAAGGAGATGCAGCTTGAGAATAATAATGTTTGGAAATACACTGCTTGTAGATTGATCGGTTGAGGAAGAACCAATGTAGTTGACAGAAGCACGTGCTAAATTAATCACAGTTCTGCTCATGTGTAGTACCATAGTTTTAAAGGTTCAGTAGCAAGTTAATATAACTGGATATACAAACATTTTAGCGGTTCTTAAGTATTATATATATATATGATATACACATATATACATATATATACATGTATATATACATATATCATATATTACATATTTGACTATCTCAAGATTGATACACCTGTTTGTTTAACTGAATAAATATTCTGGACCATATAAAAGGGCTTGACAAAGCATTTTGAGCCAGCCTACTAGTTGAGTGTGAGCTCTGCGGAGCTACCATCCTCTGGGACCCTGTTGAACCTTCCCCTGGAGACACCTCCCTAGCTAGCAAACATTGTCCCTGTCTCCTTAGAAGCAACAGTGGATGAGGTCCCTTTTAACAATTCTGTTTGGTTTATGTCGAGCCGCCATCATGACAGACAGTCCTCCTGCGGTGGGTGTACTGGGTGTCCTGCTTTGACCAGGGACCTAGCAGAATGAGGCCTTGTAGTCCCCCATTAGAGTCTGGTATCAGCTACTCCCTGGCGGCAGATGCCCATTGAGGCTGGAGAAGGCGGCTGCCTGGGCTGTAGTGATAAACTGAGGAACTCTTGGCTCTTTGTTAGCATTTGGAGAGGCCCAGGCCGGAGGCCCATGGCTGCTCTGCATCTGGGTATCTCTGTGCATTGACCTGTTGATAGGGAAGCCCTTGATGTCTTTGGTGTCATTCCTTGAGGTGTGCTTTGATATATCCCTCTGGTATCCTAACTCTGGCCTGCTTCTTTGTCCCTCTCCGGCGGATCTGCGACCCAGCGCCTGTGAGAGAGAAGGAGATCACGACTTCCCCTGATTACCTGGAGATAGCTATTTACTGCATAGGGGTCTTCTTAATTGCCTGCATGGTGGTGACAGTCATCTTTTGCCGAATGAAGACCACGACCAAGAAGCCAGACTTTAGCAGCCAGCCAGCCGTGCACAAGCTGACCAAGCGCATCCCCCTGCGGAGACAGGTAACAGAAAGTAGATAAAGAGTTTGAAGAAATTTACTCCCCTCCCCCACCCAGCCAGCTCCTGGATCCTTTTCCCTCTGATTCTCCCCCGTAACTTCTGTGAGCTTCAGAACTGCAGGCAATTCTAATCTACCACTCTGTGGAGGTTCAGTCAGCTGTTGGGACTAAAGAGCATGAAGTCACAGTGCTGCTCTGGGGTTGGTAGGCTGGCTCTGGTTTTAAAGGACAATACTGTGAAGACTGGAGCTGCCCAGTGGGATGGGCAGTTAGTTACTCTTGAGGCCAGAGGAGGCCATGCCCTCTGGGCCCCTCAAGCACACAGCTGCTTTAGGAGAATAAGCATTTGGTCTGGGGTCCTTTGCCGGATGTTCAGGTTCAGTTTTTTACCCTTAATAGAAAAGAGTTTAGTATTCTTTGATTTACTGTTTTAAGTAGAGATCAGAAACATAGAGTATGAAGGTACACCTAACTGATGCTTGCATAAAAGTGGTCCGTGATATCTTCTAAACTGAGTTTTGGCTAAATCTGTCTGGTTTTTAAAACGTTGTGTGCGTATAGTTTATTGTTACAGGTTTGGCTAGGGATTCAGTGATAGGATGATTTTATGAGTGTGTCTGTGTATGTGTGTGTGTGTGTGTGTGTGTGTGTGTGTGTGTGTGTGTGTGCTTGTATTTGGGTTATAAGTACATGTGTGCAGGTGCCTGTGGAGGCCAAAAGAAAGTTTGAGATCCACTAGTGCTAGAGCTGTGAACTTCTCAGCATAGGTGGTAGAAATTGAACTCTGGTCTTCTAGAAGTGCAGCTAGCACTCTTTAACCACTGAGCCAGTTCTCCAGCCCCCAGATAGGATGATCGCTATGTAGAGCAGGGAGAATATTTACCTTTAACCTTGAGCTTGGTCTTTGATGGCTGGCTTTGGGGGAGGTAAGGCACCTTCCCTGTGCCATAAAACAAAGCCCTTCAGAGGTGGATAAGGAAAAAATGCTTGACTTCTGTGCTTGTTCATGGATTCCAAGGCATGTGTGGGTGTAAATCTTTATGATAGGATTTGGAACTTGAGTCTGATAAAATTGTCACTACTTTTTTAATTAGCAATTGAAATGACCAACCTGGCCTATGCTCCGAGGTGCATCTCAGGGTTTGTTAAAACTTCGTATTTGTTAGTTTCAGCCCTAGAAATTCTTATTTAGTAGTTCTTGAATGGATCTGTAAGAGTCTACATTTTAAACACTTTCTTGGGTGATACTGTGTAATACCTTAAGAATCTCTGGGTTCAACCCAACCCTGCCTTTCCTGGGCCCTTTCTGTGGACAAGGTGGGAACCAGCAGGCCAGTAGTGGCTTGGACACAGGGCCTTGGCTGTTCTCAACCTAGCTTCACACTACAGGCTCAGCAGGTCCTTGTCAACATTCTCGTTTCCAGCAGGTGTTTCTTGCAGAGGTTTAAGATATAACTTGGAGAATATGTCAGATGCAGCCTTTGGCCAGCTGTTGAATGTGGAGTCAAAAAGGCTCAGTTGGGTTCCTTTTAATCTGGAGAATGCTGTGCTACTCTGAGTGACACCGATGTCATTTGTGGGACCAGAGAAGCTAGATGGTGCTGAAGTTAAGTTGGTTGCCCAATGAGTTGCTGGAAGAGTCCATTAGTAAAAGTCTTACCTGCTTAGATAGTGTTAAGGCTTCAGGCTGATTGGCCACTCCTTCACAGCCTCTCCTGATCTCTTAGCCCTGGGCCATTCTTAACATCTGGACTCTGGTGTAGGGAGTTTAAGTAAAAGAAGCTGATGTCCTGTCTCATTTGTTTTTATAATAGAGGAAAAAAGTAAAATCTGTAAGTTGAGGTAGATAGGCCATTGACCCTTAATTATTTCATCATTTAAAAAACTGACGTGTGTGTGTGTGTGTGTGTGTGTGTGTGTGTGTGTGTGTCTTTACACATGTATGCAGGAGAGCTTGGAAAGGTGGAAGAGGGTACCGGATCCCTCGAAGCTGGAGTCCAGGTAGTTGTGAGCTCTCTGATGTGGTGCTGGGACTAGAACTTGGGCCCTCTGCAAGAGCAGCAAGTGCTCCTAACCACTGAGCCATCTATCTCTCCAGCCCTCATCACTTTTAAAGAAAAACCCTTTTTACATTTATATATTTATGTAGCTTGGGTGCGTTTGTGTTTGTGTATAGGCACGCACAAGCATGTCTATGGTGGCCAGGGGACAACTTACATGGGAGCCAGTGCCTTCCTCTACCACGTGGTTCCCAGGAATCAAACAGGTCAGGTTCAGTCAGGTCATCTTCTCTGATGACCGATTTTGTTGACTCCATCAGTTTTTAAAGAAAAAAAGAATTAACATCTATTGCAGCGTTCTTCCTTTTGCTTCATGTGAAAAAGACAGATGCCCTGGAGTTCCCTTTGGCACATGTGTTCAGCATGTCTTCCTTTCTGTTTGTCCAACTGAGTTTCTTCATTGTCTGTCCATCTCCACCTAAGCTTTCCATTATGTTTTGTTTTTATATTCCCTGTGTGACCAGAGGGAAAAGTTGGGTTTCTTCTCATTTACCTCTTTTTTTTTTTTATTCATTGTTATTTACTGAGTACACAGTTTCTTTTAATGCATTGGCCTAAATCAGGACTCTTGGGATGGGAGAGTGGCTCAGTGCTGGCGCGCTCGCTTAGCTTGTCCAAGCCTCAGTATCACCAAAGAAAATAATTAAGCCAATTTCATGTCAGAGAAAGCCTGCCCATTTGCCACTGGCTGCAACGTTAGTGAAGGTCCTTTTGAAATGTTTCTTCATGCTCACGCTGTATAAGAAAAGTGTGTGAGGCCTAGGCTCTCTGGATGAGGAAGTCTCTGGGAGATAAATGAGTTGAAAAGGTACTGATAATACCCCAGCATTTCCTAGAAGTCACGGTGAAGTGTGGTACTAACTGCCTCTTCCCAAAGGATTTCCCAAAGCCTAGCCCACAGGGAGGAGGAGGAAGAGGAGGAGGAAGAGATGCTTATCACGAGTCTGGATAAAGAAGATATTGGGCTGTAGCTGGAGGCCTGCAGATAGGTTAATGACAGAGTGAATACCTCTGGGATGCCAAGCATGCCTTACCTGGAGACAGATGAGCCTGTAATCAGATGTCTGGAGGACGGGTGCTCCCAGGCACTAAGAAGCTAGGCTTTATTTTGTGTTGGCCCCAGCTTCTATATGATGCAGCGTCCATGCCTGATCCATGCCCCTTGCGCTTGCCCAGTATGGCGTGGAGACTCATAGCCTCTCTCCATTCACTCCATCTTTGCCTTTGTTTTAGAAGGAGAAAAGTTGGTTTGTTTATTCATGTTGATTTTTCCCTGTGCACAAGCACGTTCTCGCAAGTGTGTAGGTGTATACAGAAAGTGTGCTGAGGCCAAATGATAACCTTGGGTGTCATTCCTCAGGGGCCATCCACTCTTTACTCTTTTTTCTTTGCTAAGTTTCTCACCCACTGGCCTGGAACTAGCCAAATAAGTTAGGCTGTCTGGCTTGTGAGCCCCAGGGCCCCAATTTGCTCCACCTTCTTTTCCCTGTTAGGATTCCAAGTGTCAGCTACCAAGCCTGACTCTTCCTTTTCTTTTTTTTTCTGAGACAGGGTTTCTCTGTGTAGCACTGGCTGTCCTAGAACTCACTTTGTAGACCAGACTGGCCTTGAACTCAGAAATCTGCCTGCCTCTGCCTCCCAAGTGCTGGGATTAAAGGCTTGCGCCACCACTGCGTAGCTTTTTTTTTTTTTTTTTTAATGTAGCTTCTGGAGATTGCTCTCAGGTCAAGGAAGGCAGGCTGTTTTGATCCTTCTTTCCAGTCTCACACTGGACTGTAGTGAGTTTGTTCCCAGCCTCAGCCACTGACGGGTAGCTGAGAAAACCAGAGAGCAATTTCATAATGCGTTTGAGGCCCATGGTTACTAGGGGTGGGGTGGGGTGGGGTGGGGGAACACTTAATTCCAGAGCTGTTCTCAGGGCAATGTATTTGTGGTCTTAGAATATATGAAACTCAGTGAAAGTGAGTTCTGACTGCTTAGCAGCCCAGTACCATGACCTGGAATCTCCGTCATGGTGTAGTCGATCCAGAGCTGCAGTGTACCGGTTCTGGGAAACATTTGGGCAGCTGGATAGTTGTGGATGACCCAAGTGGAGTTTTCATAGGGATCGATTGCTTTCCTTGTCCCCCAACTTGGCCTGTCTTTTCTCTCAGCCCCTGAAAGACATGCTGCTTTGACTGAGATCTTCCCTAGACTTTTGTTTGTTTGTTTTGTTTTTTCGAGACAGGGTTTCTCTGTGTAGCTCTGGCTGTCCTGGAACTCACTTTGTAGACCAGGCTGGCCTCGAACTCAGAAATCCGCCTGCCTCTGCCTCCCGAGTGCTGGGATTAAAGGCGTGCGCCACCACACCCGGCTTCCCTAGACTTTTGTTGAAGAGCTATAAGTAGAATCAGAACACCTGAGCCAGGCAGGTACTTTTATTGTTCTGTTGGGGCATTCAAGTGTCCTGAGGAGGTAGAGGCTGTTTAAGGGGCAGTGTGAGCGATTACCTAGATTTTGTTATGGAAGGAGAAAAAAAAATCCACTCTCAGAAGCTCCCTGAAGCTTGGTGTGGTACAGGTTTTTCTGCTTGTTCGTAGAGGTGTGTGGGGCTAGACTTAAGATAGAACACACTGGCCTTCTGTTCTGATGTGGAAGGCTCCGTCTGCTGCCTAGGAGTCAGAGGGTGTCTCAAGTCTGCTGTGGTCCAAGGGTATGTGTCAATTCTGAGGAATAAAGACAAACTTGACTCACGCCTCCCCATACTGTGTTTGCTTCCGCCTGCTCTGTTGTCTGTGAGGTCCCCTCTGAATGTTCAGCTTAATCCAGCATAAAGGGAGACCGCTATTACTTGGTGGCCCTTTAAAAAGAAAAGGGGAGAAAACCCACTTCCTCCGTTAATCTCCCATATGTACCGTGGAAATATATGAAAAGCACATTTAGTTAAAAGCTTGATTTATGGCACGTGGTAAAGAGATCCCGGCATGTAAGGCTGCCGAATTGGAGACTGTGAAGAGTGTGTGGCTTTCTAAAAACTGCCTGCCAAGATTCCTGTGGGTGGAGCAACAGTTTACTACAGTCTCAGTTTTTATTGTTTATAAGTGACTTCTAACAGTGGGATGTTTTTAAGTGCGTTGAAAGGGAAACTCCAAAATGGAAGTTTCTAGATTAAGGATTGAGGACTATTTGAGGAGGGAAGTTATAACTACAAGAGAAAGAGAAGAAAGGAAGTATATAATACAGTGGTGTGAGGAACCTTCCAAGGTGGGTGGTGGGGCCACAATTCAGAGGGAAGGAGCCCCTGAAAGGCCAGGCTTCTCGGGGGACCCCTGCTGGGGATTTTGCCAAGCCCTCCAGACAGGTTGCCTTTCTGAGGAGAGGCCAGTGAAGAGAAAGCCAGTCATGCTTTATAGCCCCAGAGAGGATTTTAAAAGTATAGTAAAACGCATGGAGGTAAAATTAAGATGGACTCTGTAGACAGGGAGAGCAGATTCTGTATGCTCAGATACTTTGCGAATTTTCCTACCCTTTCTCACTCTTGGTGTTTTTTTTTTTTTTTTTTACAAAGGTATTTTCCAGACTTGTACATTGAACCTGAATCTGAATCTGTACTGTATTGTGAACAAAATCCCCACAAATAAAGGCAGTTTTATATTTTGATACCAATGGCTGCAGCAAAGGCTGCCAAGGTTTTTTTTCTTCCGTATTAGTTTAGTTTCTTTTTTCTCCCCGTTTTCCATTTGAAAATGTTTACCTTAAAACCTTGTGGAGGTGCTCTGTTGTGGGGTGGGTATGTGTATGGGAAGCTTGCACCCCAGGCCTGTGGTGTGCATTCTGTCTGGGTCAAAGGTTCTCCACAGTGCAGTTAATGTCAGACTAGATGGTAAATCTCTCTGATTTGACGTAACCCCTAAGTCATAGTCACTCGTGGGACCTTGCTGCTCTATGGCTTTCCTTTCTCTCCCCTTAAAAAAAAAANTTGTGGGGTGGGTATGTGTATGGGAAGCTTGCACCCCAGGCCTGTGGTGTGCATTCTGTCTGGGTCAAAGGTTCTCCACAGTGCAGTTAATGTCAGACTAGATGGTAAATCTCTCTGATTTGACGTAACCCCTAAGTCATAGTCACTCGTGGGACCTTGCTGCTCTATGGCTTTCCTTTCTCTCCCCTTAAAAAAAAAAGTTCTTGCTTACTGGAGCTCCAGGTCATCCTGGCTGGCAGTTTAGGGTCCCATCTTGTAAATCAGACACACAATTCAGGTGTATACCACTTAACATCAGAACAAACTCACCCAGTAGAGCAGACTGCTGAGCTATGGCTGTCCCAGCTCAGCAATAAGCACTTAATGCTGTCTTCATTCTCTCTTGCTAACTCTGAGACCATCTGAGACTCATAGGTAGTGTGTATTATAACGGAGATGTAGACCCAGGAATCTGACCTTGACCTCACAGTGCTACTGACCAGGATGTAGGCCGCCAGACCCAGGGCATCTTGGCCCTGGACGATCACCAGGTCACACATTGAAGGTTGTGGAAACATCATAAAACAGCTTTGGGTTGGAGGGGGGGTACAAGAGAGAAGTGCAAACAGGGGTCTTGCTAGTTTCTAGACTGAAGTCTGTATAATTTAACCCTGTGCCTTCTTTTCCTGCTGTTCATATTTATTTTGGCTAAAAAAAGAATGTCTACTAAAACACAAAAGAAACACAAGTCCAGGGTAATAAAATCTAAATGACGTAGAAAGCTCTAGAATAAGACCTGCTCCCTACCTTGTTCCCTATAATTGATCTCTCACTCTTTCTCCGAAGGTGACCACTGCTAAATCCTTAGATATCTTTCCAGAAAACATGTCCTGCCTTGCTTCCCAACTCTTGATCTCTCTCCCCAAAGGGGACCATGGCTAAACCCTTAGATATCCTTCCGGAAAATGCCTGTGGTCATAACCCAACCTGTAAGCCTCCATGCGTTGAGTACTGACTCCCAGGGACAGAAGCTATGATGTGCCGCTAGCTTCTGGCCATTACCACCATTCAGAACTGTGGTCTCCTGAGATTTCCCAGTTAGTGTCCCCTCCTCACTGGTCTTAGCACACAGTAGGTCCTAACAACTAAGCTAGGAGCTTTAGGGTCCAGCGATGCAGAGCCAAGCTGATGATGGCCCTGTAAAGAGTATCCTGGCTACACACAGCCTCTGCTGGCTCTTTGCTCTCTGGGGTCTGCCTTGTCTCATACTGGGCAGACTTTTGCTAGTTTAGCTGTAGCTTCTTGCCTCTGATCCTCTGGTGTGAATTTTTACTATATTTCTACTGGGAGATGATTTTCGCCTATTTGCATGGAAGGACTGCCAGAAAGATCTTAAAAATTTAAAAAAAAAAAAAAAAAAAAAAAAAAGCTGAGCGTGGTGGCACACGCCTTTAATCCTAGTACTCGGGAGGCAGAGGCAGGTAGATTTCTGAGTTCGGGCCAGCCTGGTCTACAGAGTGAATTCCAGGACAGCCAGGCCTATACAGAAAAACCCCGTCTTGGAAAAAAACAAAGCAAAACAACCCCCCCCCCCAAAAAAAATTTTTAAAAAAATTACATGCCTTTTGCAAGCATAACTTGTGACCCTGATTCAGAATGAGTCAGGTGGGTAGTTCCAGGAAAGCACTATGGACCAGCCCCATTCCAGAATCTTCTGAGTCCCTTCTCTGTAGATGGAGCTCATGTTTTTTGTGGTCAGTGGAAAGTGGACATCTTGATGTTGTCAGGAAGCTCCTGGTTTCTGATGCAGCCTGCTCACCACAGCTAGGCTGGACACCATGTGGACAGTGGAAGGGGCTTGGGAGTCATCTTTTGTTCTGCTGGGGTGGAGTGCCTATTCTGGAACAAGGGGAGTGGATTCCAGAGGCACTCACATGTTCCCTGCCCATCTTCCCCTGCTTGCTTCTGTGTTTGCCTTAGAGATTGGGATCCTTGAATGTATGGCTCTCGGTTACAAAATTATCAGGTTCCTTCTTTTTTATATATATAAAAAAAGCATCAATTTTTGTTGTGGCGCGAGGAGTAAATGTCCTGTCTGCATAGTATAATGTATATATGGCTTCTCTTTTGGGGGTTGGTGAGATGGCTCAAGGGACAGAGGCACTTATGACCAAGCCTGACAGTCTGTGTTCAGTCCTCAGAACCTACGTGGTAGGAAGAGAGAATTGACTCTCAGAAGTTGTCCTCTAACCTCCACACTCATATGCACACAAACACATGCACACAAACACATGCACACAGATACATTTTTTTTTCATTTAAAAAAAAGATACTTAGAAGGTTCAGAAATGTCCTTATGTGTATTTTTTTTTTTTTTTTTTTTTTTTTTTTTTTGCTTTTTGAGACAGGGTTTCTCTGTATAGCCCTGACTGTCCTGGAACTCAAGTTGTAGTCCAGGCTGGCCTCAAACTCAGAAATCCGCCTGCCTCTGCCTCCCAAGTGCTGGGATTAAAGGCATGTGCCACCACGCCTGGCCTTATGTGTATTTTAAATAATAAGATTTCATATCAAAATTTGCTTACTAATTTTAACATTTCTTTGTGGGCTTTTTTTTTTTTTGAGGGGGGGGGGAGGATAGGGTCTCTGGGATTGAGCTCAATAGGTAGCCAAGGATAACCTTGCACATCACTGACTTTAATACTGAAAACACTTTTCCAATTCCATTAAGGGTGTAGATGGGTTTCCAAAGAGCAGAAGGGCTTGCCGATGGGACAGTCCTGGGAACAACATAGGTCCTTGGGTTCCTCTGATGAGAGTCTAGGATCCACATGGGGAAGTTCCTTTGGCTTTATCTTTGCCGGCTGGATTGAGAAGGAGTTTGTATACTCAGCGGGGGGATTGTCACTCATGCAGGAGCTGGAAGCCTAGTGTGCTGCCTGGGTGGCTCTTGTCTAACCTCACACCCATGTGTCCTGGACCAAAGCCTCAGTTGTGGTCTGAGGTGAAAGCAGTATCCATCAGCCCACAATCACATCAAGATTGTGTAGTCATACCCAGGCACAGGCTTTGTGTGGGCTCTGGGTATATTTTCTTTCTCAGCAATCAGCCAAGGAGAGACGGTGTGTTTAAGAGACAGACACTTGGTCTGACATAGTCTGATATACATCAAGGTAAACAAGAAAACTTGGTGAAGCCCTGTGTGCTACTGGGTGAGAGAGGACCCTTCCCATGCGGTTCTGAGTGAAAGTGTCATTTTCTCAACCCTTGGTCTCCTGTATTCACTGCTCTGCTTTCTGAAGCTAAAGTGACAAGAGTCAGCCCATTTTCACTATATGGTCTGGGCATCATCAAGTTTCAGAAGGACTGGGGAGAGATGGAGAATAGCCTCCCAGTGCCCAGGACTCTGGATTCCTTGAATAAAAGACCTTTGAGTTACCAGAATACCCTTTCCATGTGTCTTAGTCAGGGTTTTATTGCTGCAAAGAGATAACACAACCAGTGTAACTCTTTAAAAAAAAAAAAGATTTATTCATTTATTTTATGCATATGAGTACAACATGGCTCTCTTCAGAGACACTAGAAGAGGGCATCAGATCCCTTTACAGATGGTTGTAAGCCACCATGTGATTGCTGGGAATTGAGCTCAGGTCCTCTGAAAGAGCAGTTGGTGCTCTTAACCNTTGTGGGGTGGGTATGTGTATGGGAAGCTTGCACCCCAGGCCTGTGGTGTGCATTCTGTCTGGGTCAAAGGTTCTCCACAGTGCAGTTAATGTCAGACTAGATGGTAAATCTCTCTGATTTGACGTAACCCCTAAGTCATAGTCACTCGTGGGACCTTGCTGCTCTATGGCTTTCCTTTCTCTCCCCTTAAAAAAAAAAAGTTCCTGCTTACTGGAGCTCCAGGTCATCCTGGCTGGCAGTTTAGGGTCCCATCTTGTAAATCAGACACACAATTTAGGTGTATACCATTTAACATCAGAACAAACTCACCCAGTAGAGCAGACTGCTGAGCTATGGCTGTCCCAGCTCAGCAATAAGCACTTAATGCTGTCTTCATTCTATCTTGCTAACTCTGAGACCATCTGAGACTCATAGGTAGTGTGTATTATAACGGAGATGTAGACCCAGGAATCTGACCTTGACCTCACGGTACCACTGACCAGGATGTAGGCCACTAGACCCAGGGCATCTTGGCCCTGGACGATCACCAGGTCACACGTTGAAGGTTGTGGAAACATCATAAAACAGCTTTGGGTTGGGGGGGGGTACAAGAGAGAAGTGCAAACAGGGGTCTTGCTAGTTTCTAGACTGAAGTCTGTATAATTTAACCCTGTGCCTTCTTTTCCTGCTGTTCATATTTATTTTATTCCAAATGATATTTTGGCTAAAGAAAGAATGTCTACTAAAACACAAAAGAAACACAAGTCCAGGGTAATAAAATCTAAATGACGTAGAAAGCTCTAGAATAAGACCTGCTCCCTACCTTGTTCCCTATTCTTGATCTCTCACTTTTTCTCCGAAGGTGACCACTGCTAAATCCTTAGATATCTTTCCAGAAAACATGTCCTGCCTTGCTTCCCAACTCTTGATCTCTCTCCCCAAAGGGGACCATGGCTAAACCCTTAGATATCCTTCCGGAAAATGCCTGTGGTCATAACCCAACGTGTAAGCCTCCATGCGTTGAGTACTGACTCCCAGGGACAGAAGCTATGATGTGCCGCTAGCTTCTGGCCATTACCACCATTCAGAACTGTGGTCTCCTGAGATTTCCCAGTTAGTGTCCCCTCCTCACTGGTCTTAGCACACAGTAGGTCCTAACAACTAAGCTAGGAGCTTTAGGGTCCAGCGATGCCGAGCCAAGCTGATGATGGCCCTGTAAAGAGTATCCTGGCTACACATAGCCTCTGCTGGCTCTTTGCTCTCTGGGGTCTGCCTTGTCTCATACTGGGCAGACTTTTGCTAGTTTAGCTGTAGCTTCTTGCCTCTGATCCTCTGGTGTGAATTTTTACTATATTTCTACTGGGAGATGATTTTCGCCTATTTGCGTGGAAGGACTGCCAGAAAGATCTTAAAAATTAAAAAAAAAAAAAAGCTGAGCGTACTCGGGAGGCAGAGGCAGGTAGATTTCTGAGTTCGGGTCGGCCTGGTCTACAGAGTGAGTTCCAGGACAGCCAGGGCTATACAGAGAAACCCTGTCTTGGAAAAAAACAAAGCAAAACAACCCTCCCTCCCAAAAAAATTAAAAAAAAATTACATGCCTTTTGCAAGCATAACTGTGACCCTGATTCAGAATGAGTCAGGTGGGTAGTTCCAGGAAAGCACTATGGACCAGCCCCATTCCAGAATCTTCTGAGTCCCTTCTCTGTAGATGGAGCTCATGTTTTTTGTGGTCAGTGGAAAGTGGACATCTTGATGTTATCAGGAAGCTCCTGGTTTCTGATGCAGCCTGCTCACCACAGCTAGGCTGGACACCATGTGGACAGTGGAAGGGGCTTGGGAGTCATTTTTTGTTCTGCTGGGGTGGAGTGCCTATTCTGGAACAAGGGGAGTGGATTCCAGAGGCACTCACATGTTCCCTGCCCATCTTCCCCTGCTTGCTTCTGTGTTTGCCTTAGAGATTGGGATCCTTGAATGTATGGCTCTCGGTTACAAAATTATCAGGTTCCTTCTTTTTTATATAAAAAAAGCATCAATTTTTGTTGTGGCACGAGGAGTAAATGTCCTGTCTGCATAGTATAATGTACATATAGCTTCTCTTTTGGGGGTTGGTGAGATGGCTCAAGGGACAAAGGCACTTATGACCAAGCCTGACAGTCTGTGTTCAGTCCTCAGAAGCTACGTGGTAGGAAGAGAGAATTGACTCTCAGAAGTTGTCCTCTGACCTCCACACTCATATGCACACAAACACATGCACACAAACACATGCACACAGATACATTTTTTTTTCATTTAAAAAGAAAATCACCTTTTCCCTTTCCAAAAGATACTTAGAAGGCTCAGAAATGTCCTTATGTGGTTTTTTTTTTTTTTTTTTTTTTTTTGCTTTTTGAGACAGGGTTTCTCTGTATAGCCCTGACTGTCCTGGAACTCACGTTGTAGACCAGGCTGGCCTTGAACTCAGAAATCCGCCTGCCTCTGCCTCCCAAGTGCTAAGATTAAAGGCATGTGCCACCACGCCTGGCCTTATGTGTATTTTAAATAATAAGATTTCATATCAAAATTTGCTTACTAATTTTAACATTTCTTTGTGGGCTTTTTTTTTTTTTTTTTTGAGGGGGGGAGGATAGGTTCTCTGGGATTGAGCTCAATAGGTAGCCAAGGATAACCTTGCACATCACTGACTTTAATACTGCAAACACTTTTCCAATTCCATTAAGGGTGTAGATGGGTTTCCAAAGAGCAGAAGGGCTTGCCAATGGGACAGTCCTGGGAACAACATAGGTCCTTGGGTTCCTCTGATGAGAGTCTAGAATCCACATGGGGAAGTTCCTTTGGCTTTATCTTTGCCGGCTGGATTGAGAAGGAGTTTGTATACTCAGCGGGGGATTGTCACTCATGCAGGAGCTGGAAGCCTGGTATGCTGCCTGGGTGGCTCTTGTCTAACCTCACACCCATGTGTCCTGGACCAAAGCCTCAGTTGTGGTCTGAGGTGAAAGCAGTATCCAGCAGCCCACAATCACACCAAGATTGTGTAGTCATACACGGGCACAGGCTTTGTGTGGGCTCTGGGTATATTTTCTTTCTCAGCAATCAGCCAAGGAGAGACGGTGTGTTTAAGAGACAGACACTGGGTCTGACATAGACTGATATACATCAAGGTAAACAAGAAAACTTGGTGAAGCCCTGTGTGCTACTGGGCGAGAGAGGACCCTTCCCTTGCGGTTCTGAGTGAAAGTGTCATTTTCTCAACCCTTGGTCTCCTGTATTCACTGCTCTGCTTTCTGAAGCTAAAGTGACAAGAGTCAGCCCATTTTCACTATATGGTCTGGGCATCACCAAGTTTCAGAAGGACTGGGGAGAGATGGAGAATAGCCTCCCAGTGCCCAGGACTCTGGATTCCTTGAATAAAAGACCTTTGAGTTACCAGAATACCCTTTCCATGTGTCTTAGTCAGGGTTTTATTGCTGCAAAGAGATAACACAACCAGTGTAACTCTTTAAAAAAAAAAGATTTATTATTTATTCATTTATTTTATGCATATGAGTACAACATGGCTCTCTTCAGAGACACTAGAAGAGGGCATCAGATCCCATTACACATGGTTGTAAGCCACCATGTGGTTGCTGGGAATTGAGCTCAGGTCCTCTGAAAGAGCAGTTGGTACTCTTAACCGCTGAGTCATCTCTCCAGCCCCCCCTCCCCCCCAAACCCATGCAACTCTTACAAGGAAAAACATTTAATCGGGCTTGCTTACAGTTTCAAAGGTTTCGTTCATTATCATCATGGTGGGAAGCATGGCAGCTTCCTGGCAGACACGGTGCAGGAGAGAGAAGGAGCTGAGAGTTCTACATCTTAATCCACAGGCAGCAGAAGGGGATTGTGTGCCACACTGGATGGAGTTTGGGCAAAGGAAACCTCAAAGCCCGCCCCTACAGTGACAAACTCCCTCCAACAAGGCCACATGTTCTCCAACAAGGCCACACTTCCTAATAGTGCTGCTCCCTATGGGCCAAGTAGTCAAACTACCATACCATGCATATCTTAACGGCTCTTTCCTTGAGATCTTTCTTTGTACTTTGGAGGTAATGGCAGCATGGATGAACTCATTTGTTAAATGTTTGTGAATCCCTCCCTGCTGACTTGATTTTGGATGTGTTTTTATTTTATGGTGCTGGACATTGAATACGGGGTCTTGTATATGCTTGTCCAGCACCCTGTAATTGAGCCCAGCCTTTGAGTTAGTGATCTGTAGGCCGAGCAGGACTAAGAGGATCTTGGTTATTTAGAGTTCTGAGCAGGGAAAAGCTAAAAACCTATAATGAAGTTAGTAGGGTCTGTCTACACATTCTTAAGTGGCTGTCTTAAAACAATTAAGGTAAGGGGTTGGAGAGATGGTTCCTCTGCTAAGAGCATTGGCTGCTCTTCCAGAAGACCTGGGTTCAGTTCCCAGCACCCACATGGAAGCTCACAACTGTCTATACCTCCAGTTCCAGTCTGACAACCTCACACAGACATACATGCAGGCAAAACACCAATGTACATAAAATTAAAAAAAAAAAAAACCTAATTTTTAAAAAGTTCAGATGAAAAGAAGAACTACTATGATTAAACTTCTAGAAACATTTTTATTTGTAAACTTGACCTCCCAAGGTCAAGGACCCTGTGGCTTTTCATTTTGGCCCCTATATTTTGTTGTTGCTGTTTGTTTGTTTTGTGTTTTGTTTTGTTTGTTTGTTGTTTAGTTTAGTTTTTTGTCGTTTGTTTTGTTTTGTTCCTGGTTTCTTTCTTTGTAAGAATTCATGCTCTGGCTGGGTCCAGGCTCACTTCCAGCCCCCTCGGGTAGAGCCAGCATTACATCTGCTTCTTTGCATTTTGAATACAGGTTTCGGCTGAGTCCAGCTCCTCCATGAACTCCAACACCCCGCTGGTGAGGATAACAACTCGTCTGTCCTCAACAGCGGACACCCCGATGCTAGCAGGGGTCTCCGAGTATGAGCTGCCAGAGGATCCAAAGTGGGAATTCCCCAGAGATAAGTAAGTACCCCCTCTGGGAGGGAGGGAGGGTCACGGTCTGCACCTCCCGGGACTGAGCACTTGGTTGTGGGAGTCTCTCATTTCCACCTGTGTCTTGGTAATCAGGGACCTTCGAACTGTAAACTTCAGCAAGATGGTGCGTTTAACAGAGCTGCTGGTGCAGATGGTAGGCTACCAGCCTGTGCCCTTGAGGTGGAAGACCAACCTTAGCTCTGGGAAGTGAGGATCCTGGAAGGCTGGCAGCTTCCTTCTTGTAGAATTAGAGTCTAAACAGCTTGAGAGTAACAGAAGGTGGAAAAATGGGCTCTTTCTGCATCAAAGGCACAGGAATACCCTCCCAGCTTGTTTGAAGACTAGTCTGCCTATCTTGACTTTCAGTGTCATGGCTTTCAGCATGGTATGTGTGTGTGTGTGTGTGTGTGTGTGTGTGTGTGTGTGTGTGTGTGTGTACAGAGATTCAGAAACACAAAGACTAGCTTTCCCAAGTCTGGGTATGGCCGGCTCTAGTTGAAAGGGAGAAGACAGCTCGGGGCCCCCTTGGAGCTCCCTGTCACACTATTCCAGGTATTTTGGTTCCCAATTTAGAGATCTTTACATATATCCTCATCCAGGGCTGAGAAACTGTCTATGTAGGCATCTTATGCCAATGGAAAGAATTTCCAGTTTCTTTATGTTCTGCAGTGAAAAGAGCACTCATTCATTCCTTCAGGGAATGTTTAGTGGACATTTTTGGGGTGAGGTATCAAAGAAAACACAAAGAATGGTTTCTTTACCTACAGAATTTTGAGAAAAGAAGGTATGTTTCTCTTGACCCTTGCCAGCCTCCTAGCTGGGTGTGATTATATAAATAGCTGGGTTCGTGTGTACATTCCTATTTCTACAAGGCTGGACTGGCGAGTTGTGCTCATATGCTAAAAACTTGCAGCTTTTGGGTTGAGTCTGTGCTTTGGGCCACCTGTGACACCACAGTCAACAGTGTGAGTCTGTGTTGCCCGGCAGCTCCCACCCGGGGGTACCCAAGTGTGGAAAATCTGAGCGCTATGCATTTCCAAGCAGTGTTTAGCACAAATGTAGGTGGAGCACATTTCCAATGAATGAAGGCTATTTAGAAACGGTTTATTAGGTTGGAGGCAGAAGTTACACAAAGGGAGGTTTGTTATGGTTATAGTAACAGGGCAATAGGACATAAATTAGCCATTTTCCAACGCAAATGTTTATTTTCTGCCAAGATGTTCAATTTAATTTTAGTTCTTGACTGAAAAGGGGGTGCCTTCAGCAGAGTGAGTGCTGGCCTCCATTTTCTTTACCTTTTCTGAGCGTTTAAAAGCATTGCGTGCTTACTGCAAATGCTGTTTACTGATGACAGCTCAATACTTGGCTGTACTGGGTTTATGGGTTTTTTGGTTTTTTTGTTTTTTTAAAAAAGCAACAAACGAAAAGCATACTCAGGCTGGAGAGGTACCTCTGCGTTCTAGAGCAGACACTGCTCTGTAAAGGACCAGAGCTCGGTTCCCAGCACCCATGACGCGGAGCTCACAACCTCCTGTAACTGCAGATCTGGGGAATCTGGCTGGACAACCTGGGCACCTGCACTCACATGCCCATACCTTCTCCCCAGAAACACACACACACGGAATCAAGAATAATAATAATAATAATAATAACCCCATAAAAATAAAAAAACACATTCCTAAGTACTTATTCCAAAGATTTCCCTGTTCCTTTGGCTTCTGGAACACCTAAAATAATGTCAGGTCATTTGTCTGTTGTGTATAAAACTTACATGCTTAAAAATGTAATTTGTGTTGTTTTCTATTTATTTTTTTCCTTGTTTACTTTGGGTAATGATAAGGAATCCTAAATTTATGTCAAAAAGATACCGTGCCCAATTTCTAGAAGTTTTTCTCAATGAGACACTACAAATTCTTTGAAACGTGCTGAAGATTCCTTCCGACCCTGTATCTTGGCAATCGATGTAACCATAAAATCTATCGGTATTGAATAATAGTGATTTGAGAGCTGCCACTTTACAGGGTCAGAAAATAAGAGCAGCCTTTCACTTTTTTTTTCTCCTCTGCGACATTTTAAATTATTAATATTTAATTGGCTCAAGACCAAAAGCTCCCTATGGTTGGCATGCAGGGAGCCTGACCACCTCGCTAGCAAGGACACCTTCCATAAAGAAAAAGAAAATAAATCGAGAGGACAAATGTGAAATTTAATAGTCCCTCCAACAGTAATTGACGTCCTGGAAAAACATCACTAAGAAAATACCCTATACGTGTGCAACAGAGGCTCATTGGTTCCATATGCATGCCTCTGGAAGATTTTTATATTTAGTTCTGGAATTTCCCTCCCTGTGCCCCTCGGGGGCCAGACTCTCAGTGTGCTAATCCCCTATTTACACATTTAGGCTGACGCTGGGCAAACCCCTGGGGGAAGGTTGCTTCGGGCAAGTAGTCATGGCTGAAGCAGTGGGAATCGATAAAGACAAACCCAAGGAGGCCGTCACTGTGGCAGTGAAGATGTTGAAAGGTGAGTGGGCGGATGGGCCGGTGGGGAGGAGAGGGTCTTATCGGGGAGCTAGCTTTCCTTTTGTAACATGTGAACTCTGCAGGGTCGTGGGGTCAGAGAGCACATACTTGACCTGGAGGTTGGGGGGGGGGGGGCTTCAGGATAAATGAGCAAATGAGACAGAGGATTTACCTTGAGCTGTGTGTACTTAAAAAGAAAAGCCAGTTTAGCAGCAAGTTGTAGCTTGCTGGGCTGAACTGGTCTCTAACTCCTTAGAAGAGGTCCTGATTCTCTTCTTTTCTGTGTGTATTCATGGGTTTAGAAAGTTTAGGGGGTTTAGGTGGTTAAATTTTGGACCCAGACTTTTAGCATACAAATAAGGAGAGGTAGGTATTAGAGTGGCAACCAGTAGTAGGCCCTGGAGACAGAATGCCACATTCTGTCACAATGTGGATTCAAAGAGTCGCTTAGAAGCCAAAAAGGAGCAAACAGAATTGTAACTGATGGTAGAATCTCAGGGACATGATAACAATAATGCCACACTAGAAATGCCGTTGTTGTTGTTGTTTTATTTTTTTGTTTTTTTGTTTTTTGTTTTTGTTGTTGTTTTGAGGGAGGGGTTCTGGAAATTTATACACAACCTTTCTATCACAGTTTGATGGTGAAGCCCAAGGAGCTTAAACTACTATCAACTATTAACTTATCCTTGCATGGTATTCTTTTATAGGAGGAGATAAAGGGAAGGGTCACATTATAAATCCTGTTGTGGGGAATCACAGGAAGATTCCATGTTCAATGTTTCCCTGGCTTGTGGGCAGAGAGGTCTGTCCTGGGTATGGGGCATGTGCTCAGGAGTCAGACCTTTTCTTTCTTTGACAGGACCCTTACCACATGCCTCCCTGCTGAGGACATGCAGACAACAAAGGGCAGGGACATCGTTCATTTTTGTCATTTTCAGTAATTGATCTGAGACTCCCAGTGAAATCTGGGATGTTCCTTTCTTTGGAGACTGATGCCAGGGAGGAGATAGCAAGCATCTGGGCACCAGGGCAGAGGCAGCCCTTCGTACCTACTGGAAGCTGTGGGTTGGGAAGGATCAGGTGTCATACTGCTTTCCACAGAACCTCTGGTTTTGAGATCCCTGGGGCTAGTACAAAAGGGAGGTTTAGGGGTTGGCCCTTCCCTTTAAGCAAGATCACCCACCATCCTTTTCATCATGGTCAGAGGACATTAGTCCCAAAGCCTTTTCAACATCCTTTGTGACAGCCAGAGTATGGCTGAAGTGTAGGGAAGACAAGTGTACTGAGCCATGTGTCTGTCCATAGGCCTCTCTTCCTTCTTCTCTGTATTGGTCAGGATAGATTTTTGGACATCTGTGCCCCTATCTCATTTTTAACCCTTTTGCTTTTCTTTTAGCTCAAATTTTTCTTTTCTTTTCTTTTCTTTTCTTTTCTTTTCTTTTCTTTTCTTTTTTCTTTCTTTTCTTTTCTTTTCAGTATTTCTGTATTGAATTAGCTTAGTGGCAGAACACTTGAGTGGTATGCACATGGTAGTGGGTTTGCATCTTAGCATTACAAGAATCCAAACAACAGCAGAATTAACCGAGAGGAGATCACAGTACACTGGAAATGCTCTTCCTCTTGTTTGAAGCTCTCTGTGAACCCATGTTGTGTTGGGCCTCTGCCATGTGTGTGCCATGTATGTGAGACATGACTTGTACCTCTGGTAAGATGGTAGTTGGAGTTTTAGAGGGGTCTCTTTTGCTCGCTCAGACTGTTTCTGTATGCACACACATTTATAGATGTGCTTATGGGCCTGGGCCTAACTTTGAATAAGCTAAGGGCTCTGTTTGGAATTTTTGCTCTGTAAAAACAAACTTTTGAGCGGTTCCCAGTGTTTCTCCAATGGCTTCCTCCCCATCGTTCTTGGAGTTGTTTGGGGGGCAGGGGCATCAGGACGTTTGACATGCTTTCTAGAAGGTTCCTTGGATACATCAGAGGGTGGGGTTAATTCACAACCAAGTACTTCACTTCCAAAGACTTGGCCTTAGTGTTGTGGCCTAGATTTGGTCCCAACTCTTGCCCATGTGCCCTCTGATGATGTCTTTGATACTGAGCATGGCACTCACCTGCTTCAGCTTCATCTCTTCACTGATTAGATGGGGAAGTGCTTCTGGTTCTAAAATTCAACTCCATGGTAGTCTAAGAGTTTGATGGCCAAGAGCGATTGCTTGGGAGTTGGGAGAAAATAGCCGATTTATGGTCTGTCTAATTCATGTTCACAGATGATGCCACAGAGAAGGACCTGTCTGATCTGGTGTCAGAGATGGAGATGATGAAGATGATTGGTAAACATAAGAACATCATCAACCTCTTGGGGGCCTGCACACAGGATGGTGAGTACGAGAAGGGTGTGTTTTCTGTCCACACTACACCGCTGACTGCCAGGCTTCAGCTAGAAACAACTGGGCTCTTGGCTTTCTGCTTTTAGAGCATCTCAAGGATGCATTTTCCCATCAGGCGTGTTGTACATACCTATCCCAGGCACTCAAGATGCTGAGACAGAAGAGTTACAAGTTTGACACCAGCCTGGGATACCTAGGAAGACTCTCAAAAGTACACAAAAGTAGAGGCTGAGAGACAGCTCAATCAATAGAGGGCTGGCCTTGCACCCCGAGGACCTGAGGTGGATTTTTAAAATCCATATTTAAAATTGAGCTCTTAACGAGGAGACAGAGGGAGGTGGATCCTGGGACTCACTGGCCTACTAGCTTAGCCTTCTCAGTGAGTTCCTGATCAATGAGAGACCCTGTCTAAACAACAAGGCTGTCTTCAGGCTGCCACATAGATGCATACATACCTGCACGTGTATCTGCATATACAAATCCAAACATATCCATACGTACAGACACAGGTTTTTTGTTTTTTGTTTTTTTTTAGTTTTTTGAGACAGGGTTTCTCTGTGTAGCCCTGGCTGTCCTGGAATTCACTCTGTAGACCAGGCTGGCCTCGAACTCAGAAATCCACCTGCCTCTGCCTCCCGAGTGCTGGGATTAAAGGCGTGCGCCACCACGCCTGGCCAGACACAGTTTTTAAAAGTCACTTTAACTCTACCCTTAGGAAGATGTTACCAGCCATGGGTGCACAGCAGGTCTGTGTCTGCCCTCTAGGGGGCGTGGAAAGTTGGAAGTGGGGGCTTCTTTGGAAAGGAATTTCTGCTGATGCTTTTGTTGTATACGGGGCTAAGAGAGAGATTTCTTAAAATAAGAGAAGAGCAGTATGCTTTGGTTGAGAAGTTCTCTTAAAATGGGGACTGAGGAATCCTGTCTTGCTTTAGGCAGCAGATGGCTGAGCAGAATAGCTTCACAGAGAGAGTGGAAGGGAAGGGCAGCCTCTCCCACCCTCCCCCAGCACCCCTACCCGGGAGGCAGTGATCCCCTGGCTGCTTTCAGGAGTGCCTTCTGGTACTTTAGAAATCAACTTGACAATGATTAGTTGATTTGAAAAATGCTTGTGCAGCTTCTCTTTTAGGTGTGCAGAGACTGGAACCTTCTTCTCCAAAGGGCGACTGTAGGAATTTTAGACTTTTGTGGACCTGTGGTCTCTGTTACAGATACTTGTCACTGCCATTGTATTGAACAAACAGCTTATATGATAGAGAAATGAATGGGCGTGACTGTGTGACAATAAAATGTGATGACCCTGACCAGTATTGGGCAGGATGTGGGGGTGTGGCCTGGGGACCATTTTCTCCAGCCCTTGGATCTACACTTTGCTCTGGCTGTTTGAAGCCATTTAAATTCTATCTTTCATTTCATCCTATAAATTTAGTATTTATTTGTCCTTATTATATATATATATATATATATATATATATATATATATATATATATATGAATGTATACACACGCGCGCACACACACACACACACACACACACACACACACACACACACACACAGTAGCTCAAGGGACCTGGAATGGCCATGCTTCTGATGGACATTGCTTTTCCAGGAAGATAGCAGTGTTTCTCAACCTGTGAGTTTTTCTACCCCCTAGGGGGGTCCCCTAAGACCATCAGAAAACATAGATATTTATGGTTCATAACAGTAGCAAAATTGCAGTTATGAAATAGAAATGAAATAATTTAACGGTTGGGATCACCACAACGTGAAGAACTGTATTAAAGGGCCGCAGCATTAGGAAGGTTGAGAATCACTGCTCTAGAGGGAAGAAGGGCATTCCTAGGAAAGTTGTTACAACTGTGTCTTTTATTTCTTTAAGTCTTTGGAAGTTATTGTGTTGATCATCATTTTGGAAAGATTAGTAATGGAAGTGCTCCCATTTATCCATGCCATTCTGAGTGATAAAACTTCAAAAAAAAGAAAAAAAAAAAAAAGGTCGGGGCTATCTCTGAGCGATGGTGTACTTATCTAGCATTTACTACCCTGTTGTGTTCAAGGTTCTGGGTTTAATTCTCAGCACCACAAATCCACACTAGGCTGTCATGACCAAAGCCTTTGCTGAGTCACCCCAGAATAGTTCCTCCAGCCTTCCTTGTTTAAGGAGCTTCTCCCCTCTGCCACAGGGCCTCTCTACGTCATAGTTGAATATGCTTCGAAAGGCAACCTCCGGGAATACCTCCGAGCCCGGAGGCCACCTGGCATGGAGTACTCCTATGACATTAACCGGGTCCCCGAGGAGCAGATGACCTTCAAGGACTTGGTGTCCTGCACCTACCAGCTGGCTAGAGGCATGGAGTACTTGGCTTCCCAAAAAGTGAGTCCTTCCCATTCTTCTTGGTTGGATGCAAATGCCGGTTAAGTGTCTTTGAGGAAGCTGGGTGGTTCAGACGTGCTCACTCGCTTGATCTAGTCTTCACATGTCTTATACAACCTGGAAAATATTTGTGGTGTTATTCACGTTCTGGTTTAATGGACTCTTGAAAGGCCGGAGGCAGCCTCAGAAACTCATAACAACTGCCAGAGAGCGGACCCTGCTTTGAGGCAGGGCAGGTGGGATGCTCCTGGATGACCTAGCTTCATTTGAGTGAGCTTAGGCCACAGACTTGGGTGTTAAATTTAGACTGCTGAGCTTGATGTGGAATTAAATGATCTGAGAATGGAGATTGAGCACAGAAGTATTTTTGACATCAAGAGTCTGGGATATCTGTTTATTTTGTCTCCTTCGGTGACTCTGTGGTCAGAAGTTGGCCAGGTCCCCTGAGGTAAATGGTTGGCATTCCAAGCAAGCCACTTACAATGGAACTCTAAGCATTCCAGCTATTCTGGAAGCTGGGAGGCAGGTGCCCAGACTTTTCATGGGTATTTCAGAGGACCTAAGATACCCTTCTTCACTCCCACACTTAGAGGCAGGGTGCTATTCCGATAGAGATGCTTGGCTCCTACCTGGAGTGGAGCTTGCTGCAGTTCCTTTGTCTCTAACTCCTCAGGTTGCCAAAGATAAAGGATCCCCCGGAGGGGTGCTCCTCTATTACTTGGAGCTTGGGCTACTTGAAGGGTCATTAATCTGGATTCCCCCAGGGGCTTCGTTAGTGTCAAGAGTGAGTAACATGACCTGGTCAGATGGCGCAGGTGCCACATACTGCTTCTCAGCCTGCCCTCCATCACCTGGAAACATGGCTTAGAGCTAGTATGTTCTCTGAGTGGGTTGTGCTTTGTTTTATTTCTTTTTCTTTTTCTATTTTCTTTAGAGTTTACAGCTTATAGCTTATAAGTTTTCCTTCTTTTTTTATCTTTTCTTTCTTTCTTTTTTTTTTTGAAGCCACTATAAAACTTTCTGATATAGAGGTTTTAAGAAGCCAAATTTGAAGAGTTTTGAGTTCTGATTTTATGCATCTATGGCGTGTGTGTACATAGTAGGAGCAGGGTGCCTGCCCCTGAGAAAAATCTTTATCAAGGAGTAACAGACAGACACTTGTTGGCCAGTGGTGGCACATGCCTTTAATCCCAGTACTCGGGAGGCAGAGATAGTTTGAGGCCAGTCTGCTCTACAGAGTGAGCTTCAGGATAGCCAGAGCTATGCAGAGAAATCCTGTCTTGGAAAACAAACAAACAAACAAACAAACAAATGGTGGGGGGGGTGGAAGTGGGAGACAGTGACAGGTTGGTTGAAGGAGGCTAAGAGACAAAACACCCAGATGCAGAAGTGTGACAGTGCTAGATGGCTCTTTGGATTGGGAGGTGAAGGAGTTTACTATAAACAGCTAATAATTGGGAACAGACTGTATCTCAGATGCCATTGTGTGTTCACGTTGGATTTGGTCAGGAGTAAGCATGACGTTGTTTTAAGATGGGAGCTTGGATAGGGATGACTGTGTCATTGTGTTAAGGTGCGGATGCATGGTTGGGAAATCTCTTACCCCCAAATTCTTAAAAACACCAGAGTTAGAGTTTCAAGGTAAGACTTTGTAACGTTTGCCTGTGCATAAGAAGACATGATCTAAATGAAACACAAATCTGTTAAAATCAACTGTTTCTTATGAACTGTATCCACATAGCCAGAAGGTACCTTTACTTAGTATCCTTCATAATTTTATGCATAAAACAAAGGTTTATGATCTGGAACTTACCACTCATAACATCTCACCAACACGGCAAATGTTTTTGGGTTTTCAGTTAGGAAATGTTGAGGAACCAAGATGTATGCATTTTATGTATATGTATACATACATGTGCATATATGTATGTGCATGTTTGTACATGTGTTTATATGTGTACATGTATATATATGTGTATTTAATTTAATGTCTGTGCATTGGACATAGGGAGTGAACAAGCATCATAAACAAGTCTGGCAGATGTGGATAGCTGTGGCACGATTTCCTCTTGACATGTTTGAACTATTTCACATGGAACCCTGGGCCAGGCAGTCAGCCATAGGCAGCCTGTCAGCTCCAAGCTTGGTTGCTACTGTATGTCCTTCTTGGTAGGAGATGGGGGAGTGCTCGCATACAGTGGGGCTTGCTGCTGATGGAGAAGCGGTAGAATTGGCCCTTCATTTTCCTTAGTCCTCAAGATTCCCCAGATACTTGTTCTCTGGGCCAGGCTGTCAAGTGAGATGTCATTCTTGGTTTCTCAAAACAGGAGTCATGAGTAACAGTAGGCAAAAAAAAAAAAAAATGCCAGTAAATGTGGAATTAAAGAGTAAGTGTATAGATAATCAGAAACATTTTGATAAAGCCAATCTTCATTCGGGGCCTTACAGTGCATGGCTGGGACCCTGAGCTTGGCCCTTGGGGCTATGTAGAGCTATCAAAGGTGAGTATCAGGGTCCTGTATGCTTTACAGTTTGCTCTTGTGTGTGGTACATTGCAATCACTGAGATCCTCTTTGTGCCAAACTTTATCAGGTCCCAAGACACTGAAAGAAGTTGGTAGTTGGAATTTGGGCACGTTCTGTTGTCATGGTAGTAGTTTGATTAGGGGAAGCAGAGTGATCAAAGACAAAACAGCTCCTGCTGTCCAACTGGAGAAACTGAATGGTGGTGAACCTTCCCAACGGGAGGAAGACCTAGGAGTCAGGAAGCAGGGCAGGGAGTAATTTCTGTAGGAAATGCAGAGCTCTCATTGAACATCTCGGAGAGCCAGTTAAGAGAAGATGTCAACAGCAAGCAAGAGGATGAAGCTCATCCCTGAAGGGCCACACATCGTTATGAGGCCAAAGAGTTGGGTGTGACTTCCATATGGTGGGAATTAGGGAGAAGCTGAGAGGAAGGAGGCAGAGAGGGAAGGGTGTCACCCCTGGTGCCACTACAAGAGTTTCTGGGCTGAAGTTGAGATCAGCTGTGTGGGTCCCTGTTCAGAGTCAGGGAACGGGCGTGCTGGTCCATAACTATGTTCATGGTTCTGACCCACCCCAGTGTTGTGGACTTGAGACTTTTTAGTTTGCAGCCAGTAGGTACAGTGGAACAAGGCTGTCACATGAACTTTGCAAAGAGGGAATGAGTACATTTAGGGGTTGTAGAAACAGTGAGGAGAAGAAGTGCCCTTATAAATAACATGGTGATCATTGATTGCCAGCCACCTTTCGAGAACCTGCATTGGCCAGACACAGTGTGGTTGTTTAGCTCTTGGTATTTTCCAGCTTCCTGGGATAGAGAGTGAGCAAGATGGTAGCAGTGGCCTATGGCAGCCTCTCTGTCCCAGCTGAGCCTCTATGTGTGGTCAGAGCCCCCTGCAGGGGAAGCTAGATGCTTCTGACCACTCAGACTGCCAAACTCAGAGAGCGCATGTCAGCAGGAACACACTACCAGGAGAACTTGGCCAGGGCCTTGGAAGTTGAATTTGAAGAGGTCTCCAAACTGGCGTTGCATTCCAGCCCAAGCAGAGCTGCAGGCAGCCCCGGGAGCTCTCAGATTTCCTGCTTCTAGTCTGGCCGGGGACACGCAGACTTGGGTGGCTTGCCTGCTTCCTTGTCTCTGAGTTTTGGCCCACCCACACATGCAAGGGAACACAGGGGATGCTTGGGCGTGGATGAGGGCAGAGTTAAAATAATTCTTTATTCATGTTTCAAACACAGTTAGGCTGGTTCCGTTTTTTTTTTTTTTTTTTAACTTGGTCATTTCATGGAGAGCTTACAGTAAGGCGTTCCTAGTTTGCTCATCCAGTAGAGGAAGTCTCTCTGCTTCATGCGACAGTTAACCTTGGTTTGTAACTTATATAAAAGCATTTGAGGGTGATGCACTTCCAAAACACAGAGGTAGGTCCATACAAAGGAAAGCATGGCCTTTGGAAACAGTAATGGCCAGACCTTCCTGACACTATGGTTCCTGTTGGCACAGAACATCCTCCCATTAGATGTATCCTAGCGAACATAGCAGTAGCAGGTCCTGATGTATGCGCAGATGCAGTTTCACCTCTGCACAGGCTGGCTGTATAACAAACAGTACCTAAGAATGTGGGCCGATGAGTACTAGCTGGGCAGGGAGCCAGGAGAGGACATGCCGGGCTGTGTCTCAAGCACGTCATGTAAGAGATGGAAAAGGGGAATCAAGAAAGCCCCTGGGCAGTCAGGGTAGCAGTCCACAGAGGTAGGGGAAGGACAGTGACCATAGCCTGGACTAAGTGATGAGCAGTAGAGGACAGACATTGGAGCCATCTAGGAGTTGGAATGGTCAGGACTCGAGTCTAGAGTATGACCCTTTCTGATTAAGACTGAAACAGAAAAGCAGCAGAGGAGTAGAAGCATTGGCTTTAAGATGTCAAGAGGGCGCAACTGTCTGTGGAAACGTCCTAGAGCAACTTGACAGTAAGAGTCTCAGCAGGGGCTAGGATGGAGGTAGGGGTCTGCAGCTGCTTTCTGCATCTAAGAATTGGTGCCACAGGATCGAAGAAACACACAAATGGCATGTCACAGTTTCTTTGCTGTAAGGGACCTGGGAAGAGGAGAGTCAGCCTGAGTCTGCAAGAAAGTGAAGCAAGATTTGGGAGGATTTGGGGAGGCTGCTACGAAGGGACCATTTCTAGAAACAGACCTCTGCAGTGTCCAGAGCTGCAGAGAGGGCAAACGTGAGGGCAAAAGAAGAGATCAGTTGGGTCTAACAGTGAGGAGGGTCCTTGTACAGCCTAGAGGCCAGGCTAGACACCACCTAGGGAAAGGAAAGGCAGAAATGATAGAGCTAGACTTTGCTGTTTGTAGGACATGAGGCCACAATGTTAGAGAAGTGGCCCCGAAATGAAGACTGTTGGAGTTTATCTTTGTCATCTGAAAGTCAAGCTTTCCTGGGTAGAGAGAGCCAAGTGGGAGCTCAAAGTGTTTAGCATGGTATCTTATGTCAAGTTTGTGTGAAGCTGCGGGAGATACAGCAATGCTGTAGACACTTGAAGATAAAAGAGAATGTGGCTATGTAATCAACTGTTACTTTCTGAGATGACCAGGGCCTTTGTTTGTTTATTTAAATTACAATGAATGATTGCCACGCCTTGTGTGAGCCTCTTGTCCATGCTAGTCAGCCGGTTGAGTTTACAGCCCAGGATGGCTCTTGCAGTAGCCTGCACCCACTTTTTGACTTGGGGTTTATTTTCTGTCTTGCATTTTTTCCATGAGTGTTTTTCTTTTGGTTCTCAAAACACGTTGGGATTATATCTCTCTCTCTTCTTCCTTGATTGCAGTGTATCCATCGAGATTTGGCTGCCAGAAACGTGTTGGTAACAGAAAACAACGTGATGAAGATAGCAGACTTTGGCCTGGCCAGGGATATCAACAACATAGACTATTATAAAAAGACCACAAATGTGAGTGTGTGATGTAACACTGAGGAGCGGGGTGGCAGAGGTTACAGAATGAATGACACAGATTTTTTTGGTGGGAGAACCGAGGCGAGTTTCCCCTCTGTATTACATTCTGTTGCTTTGCTTAACTCTTGATCAGCAGATCTAGGCTCTATCTCTAAGATAGGTTTAATATATACCGAGTGCTGTTTTATACAGAATAACAAGCAAAAGCCTCCAGGGCTCTGTGTGGCTCTCTTAAGAGCCTTCATAAACAGGAGATGGCGAGATGGCTCAGCTCTATAGCAATCACTAGAACTTGGACATTTGCTGGGTTCATTTTTGCCTAGAGGCTGACTGGGGTTTATTTGTGTGCTAGGGAGGTAGATGATAATGAGCATATAAAGAAATGTCACTTTCATACTTTATCCAAAGAACCAAATCTATGCATCTTAGTCATTATGTACAGAGCTAGCTGGAACTTAGTCCTACCCTAGCGGTAAATTGATGAAGCCCATTAGAAAGGTGTGTCTTCATTTAGTTTAGAGCGTAATGTGGATACCCAGGAGTGGTGTGCAAGGGAGCCAGGGATGCCTACCACTGGGTGCTGGGTGGGTGCTCAGGTTTGGAGCTCAAACTCAAGACGGGCTGGAGTAGAGAAGTGAGAAAGAGACAGAAGTGAGACGTCTACTTTCTAGACCTGGCTCTTGGAACCAGCCAGGAAGTCCTGGGACTTGATCTGGGGCCTCAGTTTTTTGTTTTGTTTTGTTTTTCTGGGGCCCCGTGTATGTCACCACGGTCATTTCATCTGCATTCACTTGCCCTCCGGGCAATGCACAGACTTGTCAGAATTCCAGGACTCAACGTCTCTTTCTACAAGTTTCAGGAAGATGCTATAGGACCTAACCAATCAATGTGGTTCTAAAGTCCTTTATTTTAATTTTTGGCAAGATTAGGTAGCCAGGTATGGGAGCTCAAAAGCTGAGGCAGGAGGACTGCCAAGAGTTTGGGCCTACCCTGAGCTAATTGTAAGTTGTGGGCCTATGTGGGCTACAAAAATGAGTCGGTACAATTACACAGGGTGTGGTTCTGTTGGGCCCACAGTAGTACTCTTGTAAAACCTACAGGCTTTTCCATTTTCTTACAGGGGCGACTTCCAGTCAAGTGGATGGCTCCTGAAGCCCTTTTTGATAGAGTTTATACTCATCAGAGTGATGTGTAAGTAACTTCTGTCCTTGGCTTATACATGGGTTGAGTTGCAGAAATATTACAGATCCCACATGTTCATAGAAGGCATGGGAGTCGGGGATCTCAGGTGGCAGGAGTTTATGGTAGACTGGTACCCAGTGTTTGGTTACGGATCTGCCTACCTTTGGAAGGTGGAGACACCAGCCTTATGCTGCCAGAGTGGAAGTACCTCCAGCGATCACAGATGGCAGCTGCTCACCCCCCACTCTGTCTCATCTCTTGAGTGGGTGGCATGCTCTTCACTCCCTTAAAGAAACACTCTTAGCTGGGCCTGGAAGTGCACATGTATATACCCTAGCACTCAGGAGGATTGTAAGTTCAAGACCAACCTAGACCACATGTAGTAAGTCCAAGGCTAGACAGGGAAATGTAGTGTGAACCTATCTTTATAAAAATTAGAATAAAGAAAAGACTGAAGCCCTTCTGATTTAGGAGTGTGTGATTCTTCTCTGGCTCAGGCTTGTCCTGAGAGGTTGATGCTGTATAAGGCGTGACCAGTTGGGATGACCGCCACATCTGCTAGCTGTGGCTACTATAATATTTTAAGTCTTCTCTTAACCTTTGATAACATCCTAGGAATACAGTAGAAATTACATAATATTTCTCTGATGACTCATATAAACTACTGTTAGAGCCAGGCTCCAACTGATATTATAGTTTGGGGAATTTAGCTGAAAGATGTTATTGGGAGAAACTGGGTAAAAGATGCTTCTTTTTGCCAGTTCCTGTGAGTCTATAATTATTCCAAAAGACAACAGTGTTGTTGTTACTGTTTTGTTTTGTTTTGTTTTTGTTTTTAATTTGGATGAGCTGTGTATTTGGTTGGGTTTGTGTGTGTGTGTGTGTTTTGTTTTTTAAGGTTTTTGATACAGGTATCAAATCTACACCATCAGCCTTCCTAGGAGGAATAAGTCACAGTTTTCATTTGTGTGGGAATATACTGAGGCTCTGAGCTGGTTTTGTATACATTGTGGCTCTTGCTTGGTAGAAAACCAGGGACAGCGTCAGTGTTGAAGCTGACCTTACAGTCAGTGTGCAGGACATAAACAACCTCTGAGTCTCTGCTTGATTGTATCATAGACTTAGTGCCCTAAACTCGGTTGGGGAAATCCAGATGTGGTTCTCTGTGAAATCAAGTACGGAGGGTGCCCTGAGAGGTCTTCTCACTCTCTGCTGTCTGATGCTCTTCTCTTGGGGCATGAAATTCCTCCATGCTAATCCCCACTCTGTGCTGGCTCCCTTCACATCACACTAAGTCGCAGCATCTGCCCTGCAAGTGCTCCACCCACCATCCAGGGCAGGCA
Organism: Mus minutoides; assembly: GCA_902729485.2. NCBI lineage: Eukaryota > Metazoa > Chordata > Mammalia > Rodentia > Muridae > Mus > Mus minutoides. The sequence goes on along the minus strand of CACVCL010028886.1, from coordinate 29,315 downwards.
TCCTCTCACAGAATCAGCTTTTCTGGCCTTATTCTGTCATCTGTAGATCCAGGTCCTTGTGTCAGCCACAAAGCGAGATGGCTGATTTAGAGAGAAGAAGCCTGAAGTCAAGGAGTCAAGACCCTCCCACCCCTCCCCCACACCCTCACTGCACGACTATAGCTGCATAAAAGACAAAGAACTTTAAGAGATGGTGGTGCGGCTCTTTGTCTATCTATGGAAAATTCCATCAGACCATCCACATGTCGTCCTCATTTAGGAAGGCTCCTTGGGGGTCAGGAAAGGGCATGTAGGATGGATTGCGGGAGGGCTCATTTATCTATGGATGTAAGAAGTGAGTGGGTGTTTATTTTTTTAACTGACATGTTTAGGTTTCTGCAATCTGGATGCATTACTAATGCTATGTTTTCTCTTTTCTTTGCAGCTGGTCCTTCGGGGTGTTAATGTGGGAGATCTTTACTTTAGGGGGCTCACCCTACCCAGGGATTCCCGTGGAGGAACTTTTTAAGCTGCTCAAAGAGGGACACAGGATGGACAAGCCCACCAATTGCACCAATGAACTGTAAGGACTGTAGCCACCCCTGCTGACAATGTAATGGGCCCACCCCTGTTGACAATGTAGTGGGCTCACCCCATGTGTCCTCTCTCCAGACATGTCTGGGTTCCTCAGACTCCCATTTTCTAAGCATGCTCTAAGCAGAAGAAGAATGGCTGGAGCTGCCTGGGTTCAACCCCAGCACTGAGATAGATACTCACACAGACAACTGTGGCTTATCCAAAAGAATAAGCAGCATCCTGCCAAAGTGTATGGAGTGGGCCTTAAGTCCGGCTGCCATGGGAAGGGAGAGTCACACACAGTGACAGAAATACTCCATAGGTCAGGTATGCTAGGATGCTTCAGGTCCGCCCCTGTAAAATGTACATGGTTGTTCACAGCACTGGCAATACCAAGTGGGAAATGGGCTCCTTCTAACGCACCTTTAACCATGGATGATTGTCACGATGGCTAAGCACGGTGGCTCATACTGTAATCCCAGTATTATGGAGGCTGGAACAGGAAGGCAAAGTTGAGGACAGCCTGGGCCACAAAATGAGACCCTTTTTTTTTTTCTGATAAAATAAAGTGAAAATAAGTTAATTTTTTACAAAGTGATGGGGATGGGGAGGTAGCTTATTTGGTAAAGTGATTACCACACAAGCATAAGGGCCTGAGTTCATTCCTAACGCCCACATCAAAAGCTGGGTGCAGTGGTGTGTGCACTTGTAATCCCACAGACCGCAGAGGTGGAGAGAGGCATCCTTGGGGCTTGCTAGGCAGGCAGCCTAGCCTAAAACATCAAACTTCAAGCCTCAGTGAGGGACTTTTACTTTGAAGCATAAGATAGATAGTATCTGAAGAACAGTATCCATGGTTGACCTCCGACCCCTAAATGTGCATTCAGGCCAGCATGTGCGTGCACACACACATATTCTCACGCACACACACATATATGCGAGTGGTCAAGAACAACAAATAGGAAAAGAAAACTGCCATTCTGTCAACCACAATTCCTCAGATTGAATGGGTTGCTGTGTTTGCTTACCCATAATTGAAAGCAGGGAACTCCAAGTTTACCCTGGTGCCATCATTGGGGTACCATTTCTGAGTATGAAAGTGTGGGCTGGTTTCTAGGAATGTCTCCCTCACACTGTAAGAGAAATTGTATTGTGTTAATGACGCGTGCCTTGGGCAGTGAGGTGCTGCCCCCTCCTCTGGGGCAAACTAAGAAAGCGATTGTCCCCGAGATCACCTTCTATTGTGTGCTTCTTCATGGGGATTTTAGAGCAGTAATCCCGTGAGCGCTTTCTGGTGTACAGTGGAAGGCTAATGAATGGCCACTTTTTATAGCGTATTATATAAAGGCATTTATTGTGTGCCTCGTGTTCCTGTCGCTTTTTCTAACATAGAGGGTCTGTCGAAACTCATAATCGAGATAAGGCGGGAAGCTCGGAGTGCCCGGAGAGCTGATCAGGAAGTTAGTGCAAAGCTCCAGGATTAGTTTGCATAAAGCTTCAAGTTGTGGTTTCTGAATTTTTTTTTTTTAAACTGAGGAACTTTTGTCAGCAGACTTTTTAAAACAAACCCCAAAGTGTAGTTCAAGAGGGAGCATTTGGGGAGGGAGAAGGGAGGCAGGCTGTAAACCTGTCCCCTTCCACTCTCTAGAGGATTCGGAAAAATATCCAGTGCTGTGGTAGGTCACACTGTCACAGAGATAGCAGTGAAGGGCGCGCGCGCACGCGCACGCGCACGCACGCACACACACGCGCACACACACACACACACACACACACACACACACACACACACACACCTACCTCTGTCTGGGTACAGAGCCACCCTTCTATAACATTCTGAGTACAGAGAAGTTTCTGTAATGGTAGTGTTTGTGTAGTTACATTTTCTTATCTAGGGCATGTCTCTATGCCATCTGTTAAAAGTGATCATGTCTGTATATCCCATGCTCGATGACATCAGTTGACCAGAGGAATCCTGTCCCCAGGTACATGATGATGAGGGATTGCTGGCATGCTGTACCCTCACAGAGACCCACATTCAAGCAGTTGGTCGAAGACTTGGATCGAATTCTGACTCTCACAACCAATGAGGTAAAAGCGTCCCTCCAGAAGCTCAGAGCCTCTGCTTGGCTCAGGAGATGCCCGTTTATTGAATACAAGCTCCAGTGTTGGAGTTGGTAGCCCCCACCAGTTTTAGGGTCAGGCAGAGTTAAACTGTATGCTCCTTTTCAGTCAGTTTTGTTTTTGGTTTTGTTTTTGGTTTTTTTTCCTTCTCAGAATTGAACTTTGAGAATTCTGACTCACAAGGCTGGAGGCTGAGGCCAAGGGTGTCTGTGTAGGCAGAGGGAGAGGTGGAAATGTTTTGTGGTAGCGTTTTTTGGAGTGCGTGGGAAGGTGCTGGCATATAACATGCACCCCGGATTCCATGTCCCATTGGATAGTGTAAATGCTGCTTGTGCTCAGCGGCTGACCAACTTGATGGAAGGCAGTGACATTCTGTCCTTTTCACATGTCACTTGCCTTATGTGATCCTGTCTGGGAAGGCATGTGGCTTGGATCTTTCTGTGTGGCATGTGTGTCATACATATCATGTGTGACTTACATTGTATAATTCTGTTATACGTGACAGGATTCTTAAGTGACAGTTGGTGCCTGTAGTTAAAATATTTATCATAGGGGAGGGGTTGAGAGGTGGGTAGCTAGTTGTCAGCAGTGTGCTTACCACACAAACATGGGCTTGATACCTGGCACTTATACGGAAAGCCTGGTGTGGTGGGATTCTATTGTTACCCCAGCACTGGCGAGGCAGAGACTGGTAGACCCCTAGAATGCAATAGTCAGCTGACCTAACCTAGAAGGCAAGCTTCAAGTCCTAAGAGAGCTCCTGTCTCATAAAACAAGGCTTCTGCATGCATGCACACCCAAATCCATGTGAATACACACATAAAATATTTTATTTTCTCTATAATTTATGCCCACCAAAGATAGCATTTTCTGTTTCTCTTTGCCTATATAAAGCCCTGTCTCTGGCTTCAACATAAATTGAACAATCTTTAGGGTTTTAGAAGGAATATTCTATGAGCAGATAGGCCCACACAGTCCAGGGAAACTCTACATGAATTTTGAGATATTCTCTGAACCAAACAATACTTCCTCCCAAAGAAAAGGTGGATGCAGTTGTTTTCACACCAATAAAGAAAAGGTTTTGAATCTCCCAGATACTTAAAAGGAAAAGAATACAGTTGATTTCTGATTTAAAAAACAAACAGATCGAATAAAAAGACAAAGAAAGCCAGCCCAATGTAGAGATATAAAGCCTTAATGTGGCAGCCCTTTCTTGTGCTCTTGGCTGTGGCTTGTGCTGGATAAAGGGAGAACTTGCATTTAAATGAACACAGCTGACCTTCAGAAGTTGAAAGGAAAGGAATAGTTCAAGGGGGAAGGGGAAAAAAAGCCAACTTTCTTCTCCTGCCAAAACTGTTGTTTCTAGCCTAAGTTCCTTTAACCCTAGGCTTGGAATCCAGTGATACTCACCCCCCACCCCCAGTCTGAAGGTTACAGCTTCATTTAGAAACTGGAAGGGCATTTGGCTTTTCATTTAATGATCCCAGGTCCGTACTCAAAGTTACGTATTGATATATTTATGCTTAAAGGGGGACCCATTCCTACTGAACTTTATATGCCTATTCTAAAATAAGAAAGCAGAATGCCATATTGTCTAACGGATATAAAAATCGAAGTTTCTTTCCTTCTTAAAATCATTACCACATGCTTAAGAAAAATGGTTCCATTTAGGACAAAATTTCATTTTTATCATTGTAAGCAAAAAGTCCTCTTTTGATGTGGTGGGTGTGTTTGTTTCTGGTTGTGCAGTTAATGCTGATGTTGTTGGAGCCGATACATCCCCATTCTTGGATGGCGACTCTTTCGCTTGCCAACCCTGGTGATGAATTATAGTGGTTTTTGTCTTTTAAACCCCATGGTCGCCAACATTCCATGGGCTCTCTGCTGATAACGCTGAGGCTGTTTGTGCTGTAGTCTGCGCTTTTTGCCCCCTCTCAGAAAAAAAACGTATGTCATAGGAGTTGCTGGCTATTGGGTACATAAGCAAAGCCACCCTATTGTGCCAGTGCCTTAGACAGTGAGACAAGAATGGCCCCTCGTTAGAAATCTTATCAGGGCTGGGAATGTAACTTAGTTGATAAGAGTGCTTGCTCAGTGTACATACAGCCCTGGGTTCAACCCCTCAGTACTACAGAAACTGAGCGTGGCTTCACACACCTGTAATCCCAGCACTTGGAGAAATAGATGCAGGAGGATTAGAAGTTCAAGGTTATCTTTAATCACATAGTATTGGTAGCCAGCCATCCTGGAATACTTGAGATCCTTACAGGAAGGAAGGAAGGAAGGAAGGAAGGAAGGAGAGAGGGAGAGAGAACAGAAGAAAGGAGACATATACACAAAAAGAGAGAAACAGAGATTCAAAAGACACAGACACAGAGACATACGGAAACACAGTGAGAGAGACAGAAAGACACACAGAGACAGAGACACAAACACACAGAGAGACACAGAGAGAAATCCCTTCCAGTTTTGTCCAGGGTCAGTTAGTAAATACTTTCTGTAAGGCCCAGAAAGTAAACATTTTCAGCTTCAAGGCCATATGGTCTCTGTCGAAGCTGCCATTCTAGCATGAAAGCAGCCACAACTCTATGTAAATAAAGAGGGTCTGTGTTCCACTAAACTTTATGGACTCTGAAACTGGGAAATTTATATAATTTCATATAAGTTTATATCATTTCATGTCATTGGCTGCCGAAAGATATGACTCAATTTGATTTTTCTACTAGCCATATACAAATGTTGAGAAGTCACCTTAGTTCACAGACCAAACAAAAACACACATGGGTTTGAGCCCTGCCCTGAGCTGGAGGAAGAGAGTGACCCAAAGGGACCTTGGCAGCAGCCAAGGATGCTCTGGGGAGCAGAGAAACTTTTATGAACTTCACAGTTTCAATTCTGAAACTTCCCTTTCCCTAGACTTCCTTTGACCGCCCATTATGGGTTTAACATCCATGAGGGTAGCCACGCCTTCCCTAACCTGTTCATGTTGCTTACTCTGGAGCTCCTGAGGGTAATGGATTACATCTGTTAAACTGTACAACAAATGAGGAAGACTGCTCCCCTAAATGATTCTAGAAATGACAACCGTAGAATGCGATTCAGAAAAATACATATTCATGTCCTGGCTTTGTAAAGGGGTCCTGTTGGGTTTAGATCACTGGGTCTTAAACTCCAGTTGTGAGGTGTAGTGAAGAAGGCTGTATGTAGTAGGTGGCCTAGGTCCTGTAGCAGAGTGGGCCGAGCTGACTGCCTGCCACCCACAGTTCACTATGTCTTATCGGCTGCTGCTTGCTGGTGGTTTATAGATGCTGTGTCGTAAAAGAAAAGTTCAGGGCAGCCTGGAGTGAATGGTGTTGGGGTATCGGGGAGGTCTTTGTACAGTGGGGTGAGCTAGGCCTCTGGAAACCTTCCTGGGGTTCCCCGTCCCTTCCCAAATCTGATAGAGATGTTTCAGGAGCTTCTGTTTAAAATGAGATTCTTCTCTTCCCTTCTTGCAGGAATACTTGGACCTCAGTCAGCCTCTCGAACCGTATTCACCTTGTTATCCTGACCCAAGGTGAAATAAAACGTCTCTCTTCCCTTCTTGCAGGAATACTTGGATCTCACCCAGCCTCTTGAACAGTATTCTCCTAGTTACCCCGACACAAGGAGCTCTTGTTCTTCAGGGGACGATTCTGTGTTTTCTCCAGACCCCATGCCTTATGAACCCTGTCTGCCTCAGTATCCACACATAAACGGCAGTGTTAAAACATGAGCGAGTGTGTCTTCCTGTTCCCACATAGGACAGCACCAGGAACCTACTTACACTGAGCAGAGAGGCTGTGCCTCCAGAGCCTGTGACACGCCTCCACTTGTATATATGGATCAGAGGAGTGAATAGTGGGAAGCATATTTGTCACGTGTGTAAAGATTTATACAGTTGGAAACACATTACCTTCCCAGGAAAGGAAGACTGTTTCCTGATAAGTGGACAGCCTCAAACCACCATGCCACCCTCTCTGACCCACCATGTATGCTGGCTGTGCCCCAGTTGGACTCAAGGCAGACAGGTGTTCTGCCTTCCTTGTTAATTTTGTAATAATTGGAGAAGATATATGTCAGCACACACTTACAGAGCACAAACGCAGTATATAGGTGCTGGATGTATGTAAATATATTCAAATTATGTATAATATATATTATATATTTACAAGGAATTATTTTTTGTATTGATTTTAAATGGATGTCCTGATGCACCTAGAAAATTGGTCTCTCTTTTTTTAAATAGATATTTGCTAAATGCTGTTCTTAGAGTTTCTTAATTTTCACCGAGTAGAGGTGGGAAAATACTTTTGCTTTCAGGGAAAATGGTGTCACATTAATTTATTAACGAATTGGTAATATACGAAACAATTAATCATCTATAGTTTTTTTGTAATTTAAGTGGCATTTCTATGCAGGTAGCACAGAGGACTAGTTCATCTATTGCTTGGACTTAACTGGTTATTGGATCCTTTGAGAAGAGAAATATTTACGATATATGACTAATTTGGGGGGAAATGATGTTTTGATTTATTTGTGTTTCAACACTGCTGTCCGATGATCATGTCTAGACACCTCAATGCCCATGTTTCAAGAAACCTGTTAAACTCTAGCACTCCAGTGTAACAATTAACCAGACTTCCCAAGACAAATGGTACCAGCGTCCTCATTCCAAGATGCCTTAATCCACTTCTCTGGAGAACACACTTCCATGGGAATGATAGCAGGGTCCTCTCGTCTGGCAGCTGGCCTTCTGCCCGAGTTATACATTCATCACATTTGCCTTGCTTCTCCTCCATGAGTTTTAATAACAGCTTCAAGTTCTTCAGCATCAAGAGCCCTTTGGGGAATCCCCACCCTCTCATAGGATAGTAAAAGCCCAGCATCATTCGGTTGAGAGTTTGGGACCTCCTTCTATCTTCTTAAGGGTTTGCTTCTGGCTTCTACCCACTTCTGACAAGACCTCACCTCACAAAAAGATCTGGCCTAATAGCTACTACATCCGACAAGATAACGCTTATTGTTGATTTCCGTCTTCAAGTATTATGCTTTGGATACACCCATCACTTTGCTACAGTCATGCGACATGTATGCAGATTACACTGATTTTATGTGTTTTGAAATTGGAGAAAGTATTTAATAAAACCTGTTAATTTTTATACTGACAATAAAAATGTTTCTACAGATATTAATGTTAACAAGACAAAATAAATGTCATGCAGCTTATTTTTTTAATATTCGTGTCTTACCAAATGGTTTCCTGCGCTTGGAGGTCTGGACAGTTGCTTGGTGGTGTGGCTGCACAAGAGGCAAAGCTGGTAGGCCACACATGGGGGTGATTTACCAGAGGGGTTGCCTAGGAACAGCAGTGCCTGGGACAGGTTAATCAGTGAGGAACCAGAAGTTGATTCAACCCTGGATAGGCTACTTGCTGTCATCTCAACAGAAGAAGATATCATTTCTTCCTGGGTCCTTCAGACTTTCCAGAGGAGCATCACAGAGGAGACCTTAAAGATGACTTAAGGATGGGAGGTATCAATGACAAGACTCAGATTGGCTGGGTGCTGGGACCTGCCACTTTCCAGGCTACCCTCCTTGTAATGCACACAGAATTCATTTCCTGCCACTAAAAACGAAGCGTTTTCCTTGTCTGCACATGCAGATCTAGGGCCAATAAGCTCCCATGATATTTACTTAGGAACAGCTTCTTCACCTAGACAGGGAGATGCAAAGATGGAGCTGCAGTGGCGTGGGGCTGATGGTCACTAAACAGTGCTGTCCCCCTGTCCTGCTGTTCCTGTTGGACTTGGGTCATGGGTGAAGCAAAGGCACCAGGAGGGTGGCATTTGGTTCTGGTCTGTGCTTCTGTTTCTTATTAGCAGAGCAAGGTAATGACCCCACCAAAAGAATGTGAGTAAAAAAATAAAGTATGTGGGCTGGGCTGGAGCTCAGCCGTCAGGGTGTTTGCTTTACAAGCTCTAGGCACTAGGCCCCATCTCCAGCAGTGCATTAAGAAAGGGTGTGAAAACAGTCACCTGGGTGCAGGCAGCTTATGCTGCTGGCTGGCTATTCCCTTCACTGGATGCCCTCGGCATGGGGCGGAGTGGACCTGCTGCTGATGTAGGTGTATTTAAGCCCAGGCTCAGGATCTAATGTTCATTTATCTCCGGCAGATCAGCCTTGCACATCTTTCAGTACACTGGCTTCAACCCTGGAGACTACAGTGGAAACTGCTCTACTTCTTATCTGTTTCAGGGAGCTGGGTCAGCAGGAATCCTAAAGCAGTTATTGGCAATTTTAGTTTTAGAATTACTTTGAAAGGTTTGTCACAGAGGGAAAGAAAATGGGGCCTTCGTGAAAAAGATAGGAAACAGCTTCTTTTCTTTTACTTTTTAAAATCTGCCCTAAAGAAATATACACAGAGCTTGTTGAGGATCCTGGAGTTTAGGGCCACTCCCCAATACTGAAGGAAAGCTTTGGGAAGTAGATGGTTGTCAGTGAATCAGGAAACCAGTTCATCTGTGAAGAACTAAAAGATGGCAGGTATTTGGGGTGTGTCCTGGGCCCTGTTGTTTCCAGGTGGAAAGGGCACATTCAGAAGGGTGTCTTGAAGTCCTGTGATAACTGTGGCCTGCGGTGGTAATGGGAAGATGGACAGTTGGGCTACAAAGACAGCCCTTTGGGAGAGCTCAGTGGGTTCCTTGGGCATGAGGGGGTCCCCTTGTCCACTGATTAGCCTCTTTCCTGGGGAACTTCTCATCATCTGTTGTTGGAGAATGCTCCTGAACTTCACACTCAGGGAATGAAAACAAGTTCATGGTACAGTGTCATCACAGATGTGTGCAGCTGTGGATCAAGGTCCCAACACCATTCTGAAGTGGTGCTGCCAGCTTGTCCTGGCTAATAAAGGTTTCTAGAACATTCCAGACAGCTTAGCTAGTGCAGATAGAAACTTGAAACTGAACTGCAGGTTTCTAAGAGTCACCCAAGTAGGAAATGGCCTAAACAACTAAGACCATGGTTCTGCCTGGTGCCATAGAAAGGCCTGGCAAGCAATCCGGAGTAGAATCAACTGATAGGCTTCATACACATTGGTTGTGTTCGGCAAGTCCCAGGTTCTATCTGGACATTCATAGGTCTCATCATACGGATTACCTACCTATAGGCGCAGAAGACGGTCCCTCTCTTCCTGGAGATTTTTTTTATGCATGCTAGTGGTTTTCGTAAAGTATATTCACAGTGTCATCATTACCATAATACCTAAATGTCTTCAGATTTAATTTCAAGTTTCCAAGGAGAAACCCAGTACCCATTAGCAGCCTTTCCAAACTCTCTTCCTAGCAATTTTCATCTGTTCTCTGATGAGATACTTCACACACGTTGGGTCCTACAGTAGGTGACCTTTGCATCTGGTTTCACTTATTTAGCATAAGGTTCATTTGTATTGCAGCATGCCTCAGTGTGCCATCTTTATTTCTAAATTATATTCTGTTACATGGATATATTGCATTATTTGTTCACCTACTGATGGATTTTATGAATAACAGTGCTTTTTTTTTTTTTTGGTTTTTCGAGATAGGGTTTCTCTGTATAGCCCTGGCTGTCCTGGAACTCACTTTGTAGACCAGGCTGGCCTCGAACTCAGAAATCTGCCTGCCTCTGCCTTCCGAGTGCTGGGATTAAAGGTGTGCGCCACCACGCCCGGCTAACAGTGCTTTTTAATATCCATCTATAGTTGTTTGGGTTTTTTGTTTTGTTTTGTTTCTTGTTTCCTGTTTTTTGGTTTTGGTTTTGGTGGTAGTGATGGCTGGGAGTTCATGTGTAGAATTGCTTGGTCACAGACAATGAACTCCATGTCTGAACTTTTGAGGAGTTATCATCTCAATTCCTAAGCAGTTGCCCGGTTTTATGTTCCCACTAACAATTTTTCCACATCCTTGATAAAACTTGCTATTGTCTATGTTTTTATTATTGTATTTTTGTAGGCATGAAGTGTCTGCTTTTTGGACTTCATAGTTAAAGAAGTGGGTACCACTCAGATCATGAGAAAAAGGCATCTACTATCTTACTGGGCTTTTCAGAAAAGGCTACTGCCTTCAAAATGGTTTGGTCTGCCTACAGCACTTACAAATTAGTTTCAGTAATTGGGAAGTCTTGTGGCTTCTCATGGAAAGAAAAGGCTGAGTGTTGCTGATCCTGTCTTCTGGCATAGGAGCCATTACCACCTTAACCAGAGTGGTTGTGGCTTACCCTCTTCCCCAGAGACATTCACCTAAGTTTCCAGCTCTTCCTTCCCTCCTGTACTTGTCTCCAAGCTGTATGTGGTTCTGCCCCAGCTATGCATGGTCTTGGGAGAGTATGAAAGGTTAATTGATGGGGCTATCCTGCAGATCTGAGGAAGCCGTTATCCAGGCTGGGTGACTGTGGTGATGTAGCTGTCCGACGGAGTCCACTCAAACTTCTGTAAGGAATCCTTCAGCCATGCTCCTATAAGTAAGCCCGTCAGATGGTGGTTAACCAAGCCAGACTTGAGTGAGAATGTTTCATTGGTCTGTTGTTGGTGTAGTCTCTGGGGTGAGGAGGCATTTGGCTGTGTCATCCCAGGAGAGTCACGCAATACTGAGATGTCAAATAATTCCATCCTTCCCCTTCTGGCTGAGAGATGAAGGAAGAAGCCAGCACTTGACAGTAAGAGACTCTGGTTCATCTCTACCTCAAATCCCCAGTTTTCTTCCAAATATAGCCTGGCAACCTTGAGCAGCCTGTGGGGACTGATAAATGTACCATTGCTTATGTATGCACATGGGAGTCCTCCAGCCGTGTTTTGATGTTATTTATTTATTATTTTGATGTTTTTAAGAGATGAAAGCAGAGCTTATCTCCTCTCACAGTCCATCCTAGGAAGCCTTGGAGGGAGTTGGCAGACTATTCTGGGCAAGGGAAGGAGAAGCCTTCCACATCTTACATGTCATTCTGAACAGGGCCCCTTTAGCTCCCGTTTTCCTGTTTGGGGGGAAGTTTTGAATAGGCACCTCAAAATTACTTTGCAGTTTGGACTCAGGAGTCATGAGAGGCACAGTACAGACAGTGGACATACAGTCAGTGCCAAATATTACCTAAGTGGAGCCTTAGGCCATGGAGTAGTTCAGTGATAAAGTTTAGTTTAAAGTATATATGTGGACAAGTGACTTGCTTCTCCACAAAGAACCCTGTGTCCTCCTGGGTTATGTCTATTCAGGTTCTTGGTCCTCTTGCAGTTCCTTTGTTGGGAGTACTTAAGTGAATTTTGCTTGTATCCGTTGTAAGTCAAACTCTATAGCATGATGGACTTGGAACTAGAACACATCAGTAGATAAACCAAGAAAGGAGGAGCTTAGAATGGCCATGTAATGTAATGACCCCAGCATTCCAGAGGTAAGACTGAGGTAGGAATATCTTGAGGTTGAGGTCAGTCTACCCCACATAGAGTGACCCTATCTCAAAAACCAACAAACAAAAACCCCAAGCTTGGCAAGATGGTTAACAGGTAAACAAACATGCTTGCCACCAAGCCTGTCAGCCTGAGTTCAGTCCCCAGGACCCACATGGTGAAAGGAGAGAGCTGATTTTTTCAAGTTATACTCTGACTTCCAGATGTGTAACACATATGAGTGTACACACACACACACACACACACACACACACACACACATACGTGCATGCAATAAAAAGTTAAAAACACCAAGCCAATTAAAAAAGAGAATGATAATAAGAATGATAACGTTTTTTTGATCCCTAAATAGGATAAATAGTGGTCCCCATGTTAAATGAAATTTGGGTTAAATGAGATTTTATCTGAGATGAACCAAACTATCCCTGCTACATGACACTCAAATATTAGTGCTCTCTCTCTCTCTCTCTCTCTCTCTCTCTCTGTATTGAGATAAATATAAAGATAAAATAAGTGCTCTCTCACACACGCACATGCACACAACATCCTTACTGCTATTTGATTGTGAGTATGACCAGGACCATGTCCCTCTCCCATGTCTAAAGGGACTCTAACATACTGCATATGGCTCTGGCAGGCCTTGTCCTTCTCCCTGATTCCCTCTGCCTTGCTAAAAACCATTAGATTACATTCCTAAAGCTAGCTACCAGGGTCTATTCCCTTATTTGGCCACTTCCTCCTCCTGAGGCTGACTCCCAAGGTCTAGCTATCAAAGTTTTGAAGTTCTGCAATCAAAAGCCCCTTTTGGCTCACCTAGTTAATTTGCCCAATCAAAATTAAACATCCCATCCTAACACAGGACTTCCCCATTTATCTTTATAAACTGCCATTTTCCTATGGACCATGTTTGTCTCAGGACTATCCAAGGAGAGTCTTTTGGTCACTGTCACCTCCCCACTCCATGCTGGGACAAATACCCCTTCCCCCTCTTAGCCCTCCCCTCCCCCCTCCCCCTTGCTCCCTTTTCTTATACCTCCTGTCTTTGTCCCTTCTCCCTGCCCTTTGCCCCTCTGGGGCAAATAAATCTCCTTTATGTGGAGAATTTGGTCTTGGGGTATCTTGAACCAACTTCAGCTACCTACAATGCCTCTTTTTAAAAATGTATTTATTACTTTTTAAGTGTCATGTGTGTATGGGCAAGCACATTCCATGACACACTTATAGAGGTCAAGGGAAAACTCTAGAGTCAACTTTATCTCTCCTCCTTTACACGGATTACAACGGTCACACTCAGTTGACCGGCTTGGGGGCTTTAATCCAGTGAACTACCTGGTGAGCTCTTCTTTTAAAAACATCCACTATGTGTTCAATTATTGAAGATAAAGATCAAAATCTCAAATGATCATGATGTCTGCACATCCCACCTGCTCTGCTCACCTCTTTAAGCAAGCCATAGCCAAGCAACGGGTACTCCATATCGGGGTTGTTAAAGGATCATTGTCCATTTTTAGAATGGAACAGACCAAGCTGGTGAGTGGATTTTGTACCATAGTCCAAAAGCCAGACCAGGTGGGATCAGTAGTTCTGGAAGATTCTAGATCCAGGTGTGGTGTTGTGATGGGCAAACCATACCATGACAAAGGGAGATTCTACACTGAAGCGCTAAGCAGCCTGGCATTCTTCAAGTCAGAGGCTGTCTCAAACGTTGTGGGTAGATTGTCACGTGTCAGGCAGGGGTTGGAGAGGCTAGCATAAGCTCTCCTCTCTACAGGGAAGTCTTCTGGGTCCTGGTTAACAGTAGAGTATCTTGTTCTTTCTTTATAAATACAAGGCCTCTTATATCCAAGGCTGGCTCACAACCCCTATGTAGCCAAGAGTGACCTTGAATTTCTGATCTCCCTGCCCCTTCTGATCTTCTAAGTGCTGGCATTACAAGTGTGGGCCTCTGTACACGCTTATATGTGATGCTAGGGACTGAACCACATAAACCAAGGCATGCTAGACTAGCACTGTACCAACATCCCTACCCTTTGGCTGAGTTTTCAGTGAAAAAGGCAGCTGGGCTGGAGACTCGTATAGATTCAGGGTGACTCCTTCCACATGACGCTTGCTGCTTCCTATGGGAAAGGTTGTGTGTTTCTTTGCACAGGTTTGAAACCTCTTTCCTGGTCTCTTCTTTGGTGGTGGTCTCTTGCTGCCTTTAGGTCAAACCAAAATGTAGAAGACATCTCATGTGTTGCTGCTGTCACCCATGAGCAGCCAGGGGTGCAAAGGAAAAGGTAAATTCAAAACATTAACCTATAAAACCCATGGCAAGTCACAAGGCTGGGAGTGTGGTAGTGAGAAAGCCTGTTTGTCATGCTTAGATCAGACAGTGACAAATGGAGGTCCTTGGACCCAATTGGACCTCCTGTCTGTTTTTGTGTTTCCTGTACGCTAAGCAACACTTAATTTTTAAATGGGTAAAAAGTATGTAATTTGTGATATATACAAATTATGTAAAGCTCCAGTTTCAGTGTTCATAACTAAGGTTTTACTGGGAGCCAACCATACCCCTTCATTTGCATAATGTCTAAGGCAGTTTTGTTGGATGATGGCAGTGTGGAGTGGTTGAACAGAGATGACCTGCGGGAAGACTGAGACTCTGTGCTGGCCACCCATTGTTGTTTGTGGAAAAACACCGTGGTGGCCCCTGTGCCAGATAGGATGTGCCAGTGCGATGCTGGACCCTTGAAGGTGGCTCATAGGTGAGGGCTTTAGAGTTATCAAGATGCTGAAACTGGATGATGCTTCAAGAATGTCATCTGATCAAAAGAGAGAGCTGGTGGGGCAGAGGAGATGGCTCAGTGGTTAAAGCACTTTCTGCAGAGGAACTGGTTAGTTCCTAATATTCACATGACGTGGCTTTCAACCATCTATAACTCCAGCTCCAGGGTATCCTATATCCTCTCCTGGTCTCCATGGAAATCAACACACAAATAGTGTACATATATATGCAGGCAGCACACTTACACATTAAAAATAAATAAGTCTAAAAAGAGAGAGAGACCTGAGGGTATGGTCAACACATCAAACATATCTTCTGATCAGGCAGATGTTTTTAATGTGCTTTAGCACTAGCAGACGGCCTGGCCTGTGTATGTATCTAGCTTGCCTTCCTGACACCATTTCATCCCTGGAGTGCCACATAGCAACATGACACTGTTCTTCCAAGTAGGGTTGCCACAGAGCTCCAGAAACCAAGGGCTAAGTAAAAATGACTGTTCTACCAGAAGGAGAGAGGGTGAGAGGTTACCATTCAGCTTGCTTGTTTGACAAGAAGAAAACCAGGCCTCTCTATTTGGGGACCACCCTGCCCTGTAACACTATCTTCCTTGACTGGTCTGGAATAGCAGGGTCACAAGTCTGAACCTCTCATGGGCTTGGGGATGACCCTCTCATGGGCTTGGAGATGACCCTCTCATGGGCTTGGGGATGACCCTCTTATGGGCTTGGGGATGACCTTCTCATGGGCTTGGGGATGACCCTCTTATGGGCTTGGGAATGACCCTCTCATGGGCTTGGGGATGACCCTCTCATGGGCTTGGGGATGACCCCCTCATGGGCTTGGGGATGACCCTCTCATGGGCTTGGGGATGACCCCCTCATGGGCTTGAGGATGACCCTCTCATGGGCTTGGGGATGACCTTCTCATGGGCTTGGGGATGACCCTCTCATGGGCTTGGAGATGACCCTCTTATGGGCTTGCTGGCCTAGTTGTGGTTTCCATCACTTGGTGCTGTTGTGTCCATTCAGATTTCTATGGTGGAGACCTATTGTTGCCTTCCCTTCAGAATGCAAAGATCACACAGGATAGCTCTATATTGGAGCCACTGTAGTTCACCTGGACAGGTAACTAGGAATGATCTTTTCTCTCCTCTCTTCTCTTCTCTTCTCTTCTCTTCTCTTCTCTTCTCTTCTCTTCTCTTCTCTTCTCTTCTCTTCTCTTCTCTTCTCTCCTCTCCTCTCCTCTCCTCTCCTCTCCTCTCCTCTTCTCTCCCTTTCTTTTTTCTTCTCAACAACTGCAGTTAAACGTATTCACAAAAGCTCTAGTTGTTGCAGACTTGAAATGACCCAAGAGCCACTTGCCCCATAAATCCACACACAACTCCCCCAGGTAAACAGATCCACAGAAACCCCTCCATATGCTGTAAATGTGTACAGGTGATAGAGACTGATAATCAAAGTGCTCAGATCCAGTTTCGACAAACCCTTGTCTTCTAAATGAGGCTGAAAGCCGATCAAGCCCTCAGTTCTTATTTTACTGACCTGACAGTGAGTAAATTTAGTCTAGTGCGGGAGATAGAAGGCGAAGGGGTGACCCCTCATAAAGGAAGCTGGATACACAGCCGCTCTTTGGAAGCTGAGCCCTGTGCAGATTCCCAGGGTGGAAACTTAGACCCCTTTCAAAACCTGGGTGGGCTCATGGGAGAAGAGGAAGATGCAGAGAACACGTCGAAGGTGTGCATTGTTGGCCTGGCCTGATTTACAGGGCACCTGTGGACTGGGGACAACCCTGAGAAGATCCTGAGAAGGACCATTTAAGGTTGTCTGTGTGAGCATGTGCACATACACTCTTGTAGACCTGGCTTCAGCAGCTTCTCAGAACAATAAGAACATTCAAGAATCTTATGGCACGGATGGTATAGGACCAGCTGGTTACTTAAGATCCTTTACATGGCCCAGGAGTATCTTAACAGGAGAGTTACGAAGGGCTTGGAGAGCAGCTAGTGAGAAAGGATAGTGGGGTACGGGATCAGGGGAGGCACGGATGGTTCTGGAATTTCTTTAGGAATAAATTGACTGAAGTCTATATGGAAAGGGGCTTGGCGAGTTGGGGGTTTGACTCAGAGCACATTTGTACACCAAGCACACTGATTTTGTGTAAATCAATTAGTTTAGGTGGGGGTTGAATGTGAGAGGCCAAGATGGCTCCCTGACTATGCCCTCTAACACCGTCACATGTTGGAGTCTAACTTAGCCTGAGGATTTTGGATCTCAGAATTTCTCCCAAGCAGTCAGCTGTATCCAAGTTCTGAGCGTCCTTTTTCTCCAATCCTGAAGATAAGAAGGAGGATGTGCTGTCCCTCCCACTCTGCTTACATCCCTTGTATCGCCTCATGGAAGTGTTTAGCAGCCAGGGCTGATCCCCAGAGGAATACAGAATGCATGAGGCTTGCAAAACTTAAGTGACCTCAGAGTTACAGATGAAGGAAGACTTAGGTGTGTGTTTAATGTAGCCCCTGCTAGAGTGCTTTGCTACTCAGCAGAGCCGAGAGCCTTGGTAAACTCTTGGCATATGTGTAGCCACAACCTGTTTCCATGAGAGAAAAGGAATTTCATAGAAGATGAGGATGGGATCTCTTATGGTTTTTGAGGGTGGAAGAGATCATGGAGGGGAGGAGGGAAGTAGGCAGAAAGACCACTGGGTGATGCCTGGCCCTTGCAAAGTCTGTTCTTTGCTCTCATCTTCGAGTTTTGTCCTAGTAATTCCAACTCTGGCTGCTAGAATAAAAATCCTTCAGACTGGGAAGCTTAAGTAATAGAACCTTATCTCCCCACAGTCCTGTAGGCCAGAAGTTCAGGGTACTGTCTGCTGGGATCTGGAAGGACTCTTCTTGACTTACAGACGGCCATGTTTCTGAGTCCTCCTTCACATGGTGCTTAACCATAAAGGAAGGAAAGAAGAACATAGCAAGTGAGGAATGAGAGGAGAGAGAGAGAGAGAGAGAGAGAAAGAGAGAGAGAGAGAGAGAGAGAGAGAGAGAGAGAGAGAGAGAGAGAGAGAAACTCTTCCTTTTGGAATCCTACTGGATAAGGCCTGTGATGTCTAATATTATCAACTTGACAGGATCTAAAACCCCCAGAACACCCAGGAGACAAATCATCTCTGGACATGCCTGGAAGGGGTTATCTTGACTAGGTTAATTAAGGTAGGAAGACCCACCCTAAAATAGGTGGTACCATTCCCTAGGCCTGGATCCCAGATTGCATAAAAAAAGAGAAAGCTAGCTGAACATGGTGGATAGCCACCATTCTCTGCTTCCTAACTGTGTATGTAACTTAACAGATTTCCTCAAACTCCTGTAGCTGTACCCTTGGACTGTGAGTCAAATAAATCCCTTTAATGTACATTGCTTTTGCAGGTTTTGTTTTGTTTTGTCATAGCAAGAAGTAATTAAAACAAGGTCCCACCCTTACAACCCGTTTCAACCTTAATAAGCCCCAACCAATACTAGTCACATTAGTGGTTGGAGCTTGGGTGTGAATTTGGTCATGGTGGAAGGGTGCAATGTCTTCAAATGATTTTTTTTTTTCCTACACAGTCCAGAAACAATCTATGACAGCCATACTTTCAGTTGTGAATGAATGAGTTTATTAAGTATATATCAAGGCAACGTAAAAGAATAAATAGCAAGAGATAGTTTGATAGATGATGGATAGAAAGACTCCATCAAACCAGGGACTTAAAACCTCCTGCAGACATAAACTGAGGATGTCCCATTGTGATAATCCACTGAGGATGCCAATGGAGAGAGCCCCCAAATGGAGTGGTATGTCCCCCTGGGTAAGGTGTCCTCCAAGCCAAAGAACAAATAGCAACAGATAGAAACAACAACATCAAGTCAAGTTCTTACAACATTCAGGAAAACCCAGTTGAGAAAGTTGAGGCAGTAGCTGGACTTCCTGGCAGAGCTTTCTCTCTATGGATGAACTTCTGTGGCAGATTCTGGTTTCCCTTATTGACTACATATACCTTTATATCATGGGATAGGATAAAAATAATAGCCCCCCCTACCCTGCCCGGAAATGGTTCACATCCACTAGCTGTTGTTAAGGACATACTGTTTATACTGTTTTTTTTTTGGGGGGGGGGGTGTTTCAAGACAGGGTTTCTCTGTATAGCCCTGGCTGTCTTGGAACTCACTTTGTAGTCCAGGCTGGCCTCGAACTCAGAAATCTACCTGCCTCTGCCTCCCAAGTGCTGGGATTAAAGGCATGTGCCACCACACCCAGCACTGTTTATACTCTTAAGTTCCTTTGTTATTCTCTCTCCTCCCTTGCACAGAGTTAGAGAGGAAGCCCATCACTAGGCAATAGGCTTTGGAAGATGCTTTGAGATAAAACCATGATTGGGTCTGAAACCAGGGAGAGCAACAGGGAGAGAAGCAGAGTCAGCGTCTCAGTGAGCTTGAATAACAAATGATAATTAATCATATTAGTATAACACACAAGGCTATAATGGTGCTCTTCTCTCCCCATCCTCTGTCTGTCTGCCTTCCTGACTGCCTTCCTGTTTGTCTGTCTGTCTGTCTGTTCTGCTGTCCTATTTAGTCCTAGATATCATCCACTGAAGATAAACAAACTAGGTTTCTCTCGGATCAAGGCATGAGCTGTGGGTATAGCTCTGTCCTCTCAGGCCAGTAGGGTAGCTTTTGAGTGGTTGCTGGATTCAAAGCCAGCATTTGCCTCTTCTTTCTGACATTCACTGTGTGGGAAACCAGGAGCCCCTTTATTTTCAAGGAAGGCTGAGAAGCGATGACACAGTAGCCAGGAAACTCAGCATCAATGAAGCCTACAAGTTAGACTTCAGCCCTCATCACCCAGATGACCCTAGCGAAACAAACACTCAGGCCCTGTGTCCCCAGGTTTCTCAGCATAACATAAGGGCAAGATCGTAACCTTTGGTCCAGTGCTCTAGATGGTTGTTCTCAGGTAACCTCGAGAAATCCCTGGGAAGAGACAAAAGTCTGAAACATAGGTGTGTATAAGTAAGAAATCTGAGTAGATCAGCTGGGGATGTGACTCCATTGCAAGACTCTGGGTTCATCCCCACGGCTGC
The DNA here is from genome assembly GCA_902729485.2 of Mus minutoides. Taxonomy (NCBI): domain Eukaryota; kingdom Metazoa; phylum Chordata; class Mammalia; order Rodentia; family Muridae; genus Mus; species Mus minutoides. Next base: position 9,303 of record CACVCL010028886.1, on the reverse strand, counting down.
AGAAGAAAGGGATATACAAATATGACAGAATACTTGATAGGCTGGGTGTGGTGACCCACATCTGCAACCACAGCACTTTCTAAGTTGAGGTAAGAAGATGGAGGATTGAAGGCCAGCCCGGGCTACTGAATGAGACTTTGTACCAATACAAGAAACTGCCAACTACAGAGCATGGAAAGGACACCATGACACATTCAAGTTCCCTTCCAAGATTCCCTTAAGGGTGCAAACTCCTGAGACACAGTCATTTGTGCTTAGCCAGAGAGGAGTTCTCTGGATGGCTCTGGATGTTCCAAGTGCAGCTGCTGGAGAAAGAGACCCATTATGTCTCAGGGAACAGGAGATAGAAACACATCTACTATGTCCTCCTTGATAGTAGGACACCCAGGCATAAGGATGGTCTAGCAGGCCGATCTTTCACAGATATCAAATAAACATCTACAAGGTTCCATCCTCCCCACCTTTAATGTATGAAGGATAATATCAAGGAGAGAAGAGAGCCTCCTTCATTTTAGACATGACTCATTTGTTTTTAAACCGAGTTCTAAGAGAGGAGTATTATACGTGGTATGAGAACTTAGACAACAGACAGACAGACAGACAAACAGACAGACAGACAGACAGACATGGAGTCTAAGATAAGGGGGAGTTTGTTACACTAACTGGAACACAGAGCTCCTCAACTCCTGAATGGATGTAGATGGGTCTGAAAATGATCCATTCTCCACAGTAGGCCCTATTCTTCCAACAGAAGCTGGGAGCTTCTTGCCCAGAAAGGGTGGCTTTTCCTTACAGAGACCTGCCCCAGTTTATCGTGACCTACTTCTAGCCTCGTGCTAGTGACCTTTTGAAGTTACTATATCCTATATTTGTTCCACGATTAAAGTCTTTGTCTCCCTTTCCCTCTTAGTAACCTAAGATAATGTTAAAGTGGAAGTCTCTTGAGTATACTAACTAATGTCAGTAGAGGAAAATAACCAGATAAGATGCAATTGTAAAGTAGTTTGCCTTTCTGCGTTTTCCTTGTTGCTCTTGTTTCTGCCTGCCTGCCCGCGCCGTTCAGAGACTCCAGTTCCTCTTCTTCCAAAGGCCTTGATAAGACCCCTCCCTTCTGAGCCTCTTGTAAAGATAAGGATGAAAGATACAGCTGAGATCTGATACCTACACAAACAAGGCGTGGCCACTGTATCTTGAATGGTGTGGCTTCATCTTCTCAGTCTAGTTTCAACCAGAGTTTAGGAAGTGTCCTCCTGAGCTGTCATCTATGACTTGGAATGTGGTACCCATTGCACCCAGGGCTCCATCTAACCTTGAATCATCCTAAGCTAAAGGGTTTCTCAATGCCTTATTCAGTGAATGGTTCTATCGGCCACAGGTTGACAGTCCTGATTGTAGATAGTCCCTGATGATCCCCTTGCCCTTGCCCTCTCCTCACAGATTGAGTGACGGAGCCTGAGACACACAGGTGTTGGTAGGTAGGAACTCGGGCTGGAAGTTGGCTGCACCCTAATCCTTCACGCTGCAAAGACTCACTCTGCTTCCACTGACGTGTTGAAATTCTGTCTTGATAACGTTGGGAGGCAACAGAGCCCAGATCTTGAAGGGCGCCAGTGTGCTGTGCTTTGCTTGGCCCGAGTTATGTCTAAGATATTTTGGAACTTGTTCTCGATGTTAGAATTTAGAGGCTTTCAAGAGGTTGTACATATTTCAACGAGTCTTTTAGAAATGTCAGTGTTGGTGCCATTGGCTTGCTTTTCCTTACAGCCACAGTCCTTGGTGGGGGTGCGTAAGAGTCTGTTCCTTTTAGACTGGGCACAAAATATCGTCTGGCCAATGCCCACCTTGCCGTCCAGCATCACCCTTTAGATGCGTCTGCTGGTGTCTGTGACATTCGAGCTTTTGACTCCTGAGTGGTGCTCAGTGGTCCAGGGTTGTTGATGATATAAGGGCTCACAAATGACACCTCTGGACAAGAGTTTCTGTCTGGTTGTCTCTTCGTTCTCACAAGCAGTCCACTGGGCGTCAGACAGAAGCCAAGTCAGTAAGAAATCTCAGCCCACTGGCAAGGCTGAGGCACACCATGAACCCACAGCACTGCCTATGTGCATAAGACTGGGTCCGTCCACATCTCACCAAGGATTAGAGAGGGCTCATTGGGCTCTAGTTGTCTGCAAGGAGCTATAGTGATAGTTAATGGTTGACGAGGCGCCAGAGGTGGCAGCAGCAGCAGGGGAGCGGGGAGGTGTCATGGTCTTCAATGGCATAGCCTTTGGTAAATGGTCCTTACTTAAATAAATAACTCCTCATGCTCAAGCAAACAACCCTAGTTCATTACAGTGGGCCATGACACAAACAAACAAACAAACAAACAAACAAACACAAGGAACGGGGAGGGGCTTGTTGAGAAGAAATGCCTCTGTGAGAGGTGAGGTAAATGAGAGACGATAACGGAGAAGGAGGTATGATCAGAGTACATTCTGTTTATATATATGACATTATGAAGGGATAAACACAGTTAAAGAAAGAGAGACATTCCTATCCATAATAGATTCTTTCTTTAAAGTCCTGAAAAACTCAAAATCCCGGGGAACCTCCTGTTGCCCAGCCAGTTGACCTAGTTGCAGGAAATGTCTGATTTTTCTCAACGTGGAGACCTCACTGGTGTAGGATTTGCAAAGACTGCTCAGCATTTCCATGAGGAACACTTTTCGGGCCCAAGAGCCCAGCCATAAAGATGCATTTTGGATGAGACTCCATCCTTCCCCAGCAGAACCTGGGACTCTTTATTTCCAGGCCCTTCAAAACATCATCTCCTCTTGAAGTTCAAATCTGTGTGGTTTGCGGCTCCCTAGACCGTGCCCAGGGTTTGGGATTTCACAGTATGCCATTCTTCCAACCTCTAATTTTAAAGCCATCATCCCCTATATTTATTCCATGGTTAAGATCGGCATTTTCTCTCTCTTTTTTCCCCCCCATGAGGACAGGGTTACATAAAGGAGGACTCCCATTTGACCTGAAGACAGATGCTGGACTTTGGCAGAATTCTAAAGGCGATAATATTTCTTAAGTGTGTTAATTAATGGTAGCTGAGGAGAGTACCCGGGCATGCTTCAGCCCTCCGTGAGGAACGGATTGCATTTGTGGCTGTGTTTTATCCTAGGGATGTATTTATAACAATCTGGATGGAATGATCAGAAAACGGAGCTTGAGGCCTCCAGGAGGTATTCTCAGGGAAAGTTTGGAAAGTTGACTCTTTGTCTCCCAAGTCTCTTTCTGTTTTAAAGAACTAGGCTGTGCTAAGTGTGTGGTGGTGGCTTGAAGGAAATGTAACTATTCCTAATATTTGCTCACAAGCTCCGTTCACACAGCTCCTACTTCTTGTACTCCCCAATCTATCAAAATGTCTACCCAACCTCCTAACCTAAGTTGGAGATTGATCTCTCCCTGTCTCTCTGTGTGTGTGTGTGTGTGTTTACATATATGATGTTCAGTTGGTCACCACTTCCTACAAAATGTACTAAACCCAGGCCATCTTTCCCATTTCCATGGTCAGGCCTCGCCTGTGTCCTTGTGGTATCTTGCATGGATTATGAGACTCAATTGGCCTCACCTCTTTCTCTCTGTCCTTTTTTCTACTCTGCTACCAGTTTCAGTTTTGTTTCTTATTTTTGTTTTGTTTGTTTGTTTGTTTGTTTTGTTTTTAAGCCCTACAATCCCATTCATTCTCTTGCTTAAAACTCCTGTTGCCTTTTGCTGCCTCGGGACAAGGCCCAATTTAATGCATGCTATACAACCAATTGTCCAGGATATTGTCATACCCTTCCCCTTTGGAACTTCACATTCTTTTTGTTGTTGTTGTTGTTGTTTTGAGACAGGGTTTCTCTGTATAGCCCTGAGTGTCCTGGAATTCACTCTGTAGACCAGGCTGGCTTCGAACTCAGAAATCCACCTGCCTCTGCCTCCCGAGTGCTGGGATTAAAGGCGTGCGCCACCACACCCAGCTGGAACTTCACATTCTTGTTGCCCTGAAGCCACCACTCCATGGACCAGCAGGCCTGCTTGTAACATACCTTTGGCTCACTCTATCTGTAGTCTCCTCCTTCAGATGCCCCTTTGTGGCAAGGGAGTCAAGGCCTTTGTCAGACATCCTACCCTTCCAAAGCCTGTCCTGGTTTCTTCCAGGCAGAATTCCCATTTTATGCAAGGCTCAATAAAGGCAGGCATTGTGGGTTATCCTTAAGTCTTATCTTCTCCAAGACTCCAGTCATGTGGAGATGGAGTGAAAGGTTGAAGGGGTCATGGGTCTGATAGCTCGTGACCCGTAGGAGGGCTTCATCAATGTCATGTGCATCAAATGATCACATGATTGCTAAGTTTTATCAGTTCTTATCAGACACTCACAGCCACCTACAAGAGAAAAATGCTTATGATTGTGATGGGTGCAGAGGAGACGGAAGGGCAGAGAGGAAACCGGAGGTCACACAGGTCACACACAGGGCCTTGTTTCATTCAATTCAGACCTCTTGAACCAGAGGCTCCGCGACAGTTGTACTTTCTAATTATTCCATTTTTCAGTAAACGAGTCTCAAGCCTGATTGTCTTTGAATACAATTGAGATTTAAATCTGAGAGCCACTCCTGGTCCAAGATTTACATCCTCGCCAGTGGACCAAACCCTAAGGCTCTGTTGTTATCTTTATATCCTCGGCGAGTGGACCTGGGTGAGCCAGTGCAGGCTTAATCTGAAAGAGGGTAAATTGATGACCTGTTTTAGAGTAAATAAGTGCAAACCTGAACCTCTCGTCCCTACAGGGACCTTGCAGGAAGTGCCAAAACCTACAAGGGCAAAGGGAGAGGCATGTTAACATCAGCAGTAACAACCTCATCATCATCATCGTCACCACCACCATCATCATCATCATCATCATTATCATCAATCATCTTCATTACTCAGGAGTCTCTCTGAGTCAGAAGCAGACTTTATGTATCAACTTGTTGTAGAATAATATCCTCCTAGGACTATCTGGAGAAGACCCTCAAAATGAGGCCTGTTGATGTTCCCTCATAAAAAGAGAGGCTAGGGAAGGAGCATTAGATCCCTCACCATCGAATTCAGCCACTCCTTCTTATGTGTCCCACCAGCTGCGTGTAGCTCTGTCCCAGCTAAACTGGATCTCAAGGGTTTTGGAGGGGATAGTGTGCAGAGTGTGTGGGGAGGTTCGCTGAAGAGGAGTTTCCATTTCTGCAGCTAAGGAGAAGCTGTCACCCATGCTGGTAAGACTCGTCACTGGTGCTTCTGCTTTGGGGGTCACCCATTCTCCTGGAAGTAAACCTTCACTTCTGCCCTTTAAGTAGGCCAGATAACCTTGCTGGTTTGCCAAGATCGGCTTCAGTGGTTACACTCTGGTCTGTGGTCGGTGTCTTCTGTGGGGAAGGGAGATGTTTGTCCACATTTTCTTAGAAAAAAAATTAGTAAGCATCTTTGGGTCTGAGACTGAGTGAGTTTCCTGTGCATTTGTTCAGAATACAGGTTTGTAGTTGGAGCACCCAGGTGACTGAGGGTTTTCTGCAGGAAAACTAAATTCCTCTGTAACGGTTAGGCTTTGTCCCTACTGAGGGAGAAGAAGGGATCCTTCTAGAGTGTTCCCACCCTAGTCAGAAGCTTCATCTAGTGAACACCACTGAGATCTTATCTCTTCAACAGAGGATCCGTACAAATAACCAGGCACTCCGAAGGAAACAGAGCATCAATGGACTCCATGATATCTCTGCCGTGCCCCGAACCATGGGTAATTATTGCCCCGCCCACCCTGACTCATTCCAACAACCCTACTCCTGTTGGTTGAGTTTCTAGGGGATGTTGATTAATTCTGACTCCAGGCATGGAACCTACGACCTTGGCCTGGCCAGTTACCGCAGGATAGCCATATACTATTGGCCAGAGTGGCCACGTGATCTAAGTTGGTCTAATTAGAGAACTTAGGATATACTATTGGCCAGAGTGGCCATGTGATCTAAGTTGGTCTAATTAGAGAACTTAGGATGTGGACCCAAGATAAAGCACCCTTTCCTCCTGTTAATTTAGCCCCAGGGACTTGTTGGAAATGGAGATCCTTAGGCTCCTCCCCAGTCTGCAGAGCCAGGGCTCAGCAAAACTCCCTTCCAGACGATTCTTGGTAACATTGGACATGAGGAGCATTTCTCCACTTCTGTCAGTTTATAGGTGGTCAAAGCATATGCCCACAGTCACACGGCTAGAGAGGAGCCTAGCCAGGACCGGACCAAGCCGACTTCCCACTCACTCCTTCAAACATCATCGTGGAACTGTGCTTTCCTAAGCTGGAGAGTATGGTGGAAGTGGAAATCTCACCTCGGGAAGCCCTTCCCTCCTGGTGTTGACATGCGCTGAGAAGCCCTTTGGGATGAAGACCCCCATTACTCACAGCATGTGTGTTGTATCACAGACCCAAAGGCAGCCTCATTTAGGAGACTTTAGAGTCAGCCAGGGCTGATACAGGGCCACATGAGGCTGAGCCCCAGTGCATTCTGGGTGGAGACTGGCTGCTGTCACCTCATGTGTCAAGCTGCAGGTAGGTCAGTTGGCTTCTTCTAAGCTGATCTGGTCTTCTGTTTTGATTCGTTGGCTATCCCAAGCTCTGCTCTGTGTGTCTCAGAGGTAGGTGTGTGCACATGGGGGGGGGGGCGGCGTGCGCAGCTGGTCCCTGGCCAGAGTCATGGCTCCAGTCTGAAAATCCAGGCATACCTAAGTCGTCTCCCTTGGCTCCCCAACGCCATATTAGGCTGCCCCCTCAGAAGGGTGGAATCTCTGACTCATCTTCCCCTCCCCCATGCCTCTCCTGCCAGTTTAGGCCAAGATTAGAATTCCCTCAAATCTGTGGGTTCTAAGGTTTATGTGCTGTTTCTACTTGGCAGCCGACCTCCTCTTACTTCGGAAAAAAAGCCTTTTTCTGAAAGGGGCTTTGGAAGGCTCTGATGGGACACCCCCTTATTTCTGCACAGCCAAAAAGCACCAAGGAGACTCTGGTGTGTCTGATCAGCAGGGGGCTGATTAGATTTCCCAGATACCTCCTGGGATGAACGGGTGGGTGAACAGGGAGAATGTACAGATTAGGACTATACACGTGACACCTGCCGGCCACTCCTGGCTACATCAAGATGTCCTCTGTACATTTTACCGACACCCCCCCCCCCCCCCCCCCCCCAGTGCCACAAGAGGAGAAAGCATTGCCGTTTTAGAGATGGCAAAGGAATCCTAAGACCACGCCTGCGCAGCTGTAGGTGGTGTCAGGCTTAGAGTGCTAGCCTTGCTCCAGTTGTATGTAACCTGAGCATAGCTCAGTTGCTCATAACAGTTAAAGGTATGATCTCCGTGCTTTCGCCTTAGGATGCAGGCATGTCATTTAGGGCTTACTGGTTATGTGCAACAGAGCAGGAAGTTGAAGCTGTGGGGGGCAGTTGGAAGGATCAGAGAGAAGGCTGGGGTGTCAGGGCAAATGCATGAAGGCTTAGCTTTCCTGAGGGTACCCTGTGTGGAAGCAGAGGGAAGGTAGCCACAGAGCTGCTGCTAGGATAGGGGCAGCACCTTGGTACTACTTATACCTCAGAATCCTGGGAGACCGTGGATACTCTGCTGGGGGCTCAGAGGTCTCTAGTTGGGCTTGGGGAGGCTATATGTCATGAATGACAGTCCCCATTAGACTGTGTCCAAGTGACAAAGAGCTCATTCCTCAGAAGGAAATCAGGATAGCAGGGCTTGAGGAGAAGGGAGGAGAGAGGATGTGGGATTGAAGAGCCAGCAAGCTGGAAATAAATGCCCATGGTGCTTGAACTGCCCAGGCATCTGGAAGCCTTTGAGTCTCTCTCTGTGGTACACCTCTCTTAAGCATCTTAGAGCCAGGGATACACTATTAAGTGGCACAGGCCTGAGAACAGCCTGTTCAGAACTGACCACTCATTCTGAGAGATGGCTTGGCTCAGCAGGTAGTGGTGATGGAGATGCTGAGAAAGGAAACGGCAGGCCTGTCTCCCTCCTTCAGAATACCCTCTGCTAGGGCTTGGGAGTCAGGCCTCTGAGCCCTCTGTCCTGTGTACCTGGGTCCTGTCTTCAGGGGCCACCCAGGGCTGGTCTTGGGGAGCTGTGGGTAGCAATTATAAGAACTCCCCCAAGTCACAAGCTCTGAAGCTCCAGGGCAGGAAAGACTGAAATTAAGAGTTAGGAGCTAACCAAGGTCTTCTCTGAGGCTGTCAGTGAGTGGTTCTCATATGAGGCAGGGCAGAGAAAACCCAGGATCTCAGGCCCTAGCAAAGTATTAGTTTAGAGAGGGAAACTAAGGCTGTGCCTTTGATTGACAACCCACAGAGAGAACACATAGGATCTCTAAATTTCCCCAAGGGCGTATTATTCATGGATTCATATTTACCCTAGCCCCCATTTATTAAGCATCTACTGAATGCATGGTTCTGACCATACCAGGGCAAGGGAAATCTACACACTGCCTGAATGAAAATACATACATACATACATACATACATACATACATACTTACATACATACATGGAAGAAAACATGACTACTTCTAAAGTGTGGAGAAGATTTTTATTGTAGATGTAAGGGAGAGAGGCAGAGGAAGAGCCCAGGCTGAGCATGGCCAGCCCATTAAACCACTCTGTGAGAGGAGAGGAGAGGAGAGGGAGGGAAGTAGGGAGGGAGGGAGAGAGGGAGGGAGGGAGGGAGGGTAAGAGAGGAGCTTCCCACCAAGAGAGGGAGCCAGCCCAAGAGATCTGAGATCTTAGTAGCCCAAATGGCTGAGTTAGCAGGTGATCAGGCTGAGGGTGGACAAGCAGAAAGCCCAGCTCCTGTAAGGGAGAGGTTTCTGGTTGGGGGTGGGGAGAGAAGTGCAGGGAGGATCCACAGTGTCTAAGTGGGACTTGTCCTGGTTTGAGATTTAAATCCATGGTGAGGGAATGTCCAGGAATTAAACACCACAACTGACTGTCTGCAGGGGAAGGGTTCTACCTCAACAGCTCAGATGTATGCAGGGGAAGGGTTCTACCTCAACAGCTCAGATGTCTGCAGGGGAAGGGTTCTACCTCAACAGCTCAGATGTCTCCTCTTTTTTTTTTTTTTTAAGACTCAAGCTTCTATCTGTGTCCTGAGAATAGGGATGTGACTAGGTTATAACAAAGGATCTGAAATACAGAAATAGAGATCCTCAGAAGGAAGGCAGAGGGAATTAAAGTGTGTGTATGTGTGCATGTGCGTGTGTGTGTGTGTGTGTGTGTG
>CACVCL010028883.1:0-87083 GCA_902729485.2 Mus minutoides | reverse complement strand
AGAAAAGCTGTTGGCCAAGCCATTTCAGCACTCTCCATTTGGAAATACAGCAAATAAAGTTAAAATACAAAAAAGTCTGTTTTTAATTTTTCTGTGAAATAGTTTTATGAGTCTAGTTGAGAAGGTTATATACAAAAGTATGAATATAGTTTTGCTGAGGGAGTTACAGAGAAGTATCATGTTTAATCCTTCCTCTAAAAGGCTCATGCAGGGCTAGAGACATGATTAAGTGACTCAGAACACCTTATCTTGCAGAGGACCTGAGTTCAATGCTAGTAGCCATGTCAGGCAGCTCACAACCACCTGTACCTCCAGTTCCAGAGGATGTGAGATCTCTGGCCTTCATGGGTACCAGCAATCACATGCATACCCATTTCATGCATATATACATAACTAAAACTAAATCTTGAAAAGGGTTCATGATCTGCTTAAACTTTTCTTGTGTAGAATGTGAAGAACACATAGCACTAAAGGAGCAGGAAAGTGCCTGCACAAGGATTCACGTGCTCACTATCTCTCTATATATATATCGTCACTGCACGTCAGATACATAGTACCACTCAGACAGTTTTGTGGATTCTGGAACATGCCACTCAGTTTCAGGAGACTCCAGTTAAATTTCATCTGAGTACACACTTATGAGCCTTTGACCTTACCTTCCATTCCATATAGCATATCTAGCTCCATAGATGCCAGAAATGTATGAGTTTCAGACTTTTTGGTTTAGATCCCAAAGAAAATTCTGTTTCTGCATTTGAAGAACAACTTGAGATGCAAAAATATTTAAATTGTCCTGAGATCTTTGGGTTTGGGTGTAGACACACTGGGGTTGGTATCAGCACTAGGCACTCAGATGGTGAACATCAAGAGTTCTGAAAGCCTCCTGTGCCCAAGATATTAATACGGGGCTTCTCATTTTTCTGTCAACTTCTCTCTGTCTTTTCATATATCTCGCAAAGAATACCAGGTCCCTAATTGTGGGTGTTCTTTGTGGAAGAAGGAGAAAGGGGAGAGAGAAAAGAAAGTAAGGGAGAGGAGAGAAGAGGAGAGAAGCACCGAAGTAGAAAGAAGAGGAAAAGAGTGAAGGGGAAGGGAGAGGAAGGAGAGGGAAAAGGAGGAGGGAAGAGGTGGGAGAAGAAAAGGGTAAGGAGAGTTGAATTACAGACATAGAATTAGTATATATTTTCCCTTTGAATTAAAAAAAATGTTTTGCAAATGTTTATAGCTTTTGGGTTTAAGGACAGAACAAAGAAAAGGATATTTTCACAGGCCATGGGCAGAGTTCCAAAGAAGATCTGCCAGCAAACAGCAGCTGGGAGAGGAAAGTTCAAGGGCCACCTGCATGTTGCCAGTACTCTCTGGAAGCCCGAAGGGCTGGGAAAGGTGGGTGGCATCCTGGCGCAGTGATGAGTCGGGAAATGTCGGATCACAAGCTATGGGGATTGCACTGCATCATGTTGCCTTCTGTGGCCCTGCAGACTTGCTGGTTCCTGGCCACCAGGAGGTGAAAGGCCAGAGAACAACTGTGACAGCTTTCTCCCTTTTCCGGTGTTTTGGGCATTTACAAGCAATTTTATTTTTGGAAAAAGCTACAGCAGTGTAAGTGGCTTTGACCACGGGACCCTCATTTGTACCTTGAGTACAAATAAAAGCCAGAAAGTTGTTTGCCAGCCACCAGGGTAGACACAGCCAGTGTCGGATGGGGGCAAAAGAGAAGCCTGCAAGGTTAGCATGCAAAAGTAAAGGGGGCAGCGTGCCCACCTGGAAGAAACCATGCCTCCACCTCCACCTCCACCTCCACCTCCACCTCCACCTCCACCTCCACCTCCACCTCCACCTCCACCTCCACCTCCACCTCCACCCTGTTAATAGAAAGAAAATAAAAAGCAACCTTCCAAAGGGAAGAGACTTACAGGCCAGCCAACTGGCTGTGCTTCCGTGACTGTCCATCAGTGGGGGACAGAGGGTGGAAAGTCAGGACCAGGCTTATGGGCAGTTTGCACATGTTTCCTTTCTACAGAGAATAAAGCGAAGGCTCCAACACCCCATAGCAGATCCTCACCAGTGTCTGATAAAATCAATGCAGAGGGATGCAGCATGTTAGCCAGCAGTGAATGTAGCTGCTGGGCAGTGGGAAGGGCCTGGGAATCTCATTTTGAATTTCATAAAAACTAAGGGTATGTGTTTGGGAACAAAATAAAAGGGGAGGGGCCCAGTGGGCAGGGAGAAGTGGGAAAAGGAAAAAGATGCCCACTACCCCTCCAGAGTTTCCCTGTTCTCTGGTTAGTCAGGCATGGGAAGGCTCCTACTTACCCTATCCACTCATCCCTGGGTGGGCATTCCTCTATCCCACTCTTCAGGGGGTGGTCAAGGGGCAGCCTGGGGACTCCCCCACCCCCCGGAGCTACTTAGCTAAAGCCACCAGGGTTGTGGGAGAGAGGGAATAGGGGAAGAAGTTCCCAACATTAACCAGAGTGCACAGAGGAACTTGAAGGAGCAGAGCAGAGACTCTATGGTTTAAGAGCTTTATTATAGAAATGAAGGGGAAAGAGAGAAGGTAGGAGAGAGAGAGAGAGAGAGAGAGAGAGAGAGAGAGAGAGAGAGAGAGAGAGGAAAGGCTAGAGCGAAAGAGAGTGATAAAAGGAGAGAGGAGAGGAAAGAAGAAGACAAAGAGAAAGGGAAGAGAAGAGAGAGGTAGAGGACAAAGGAGGAAGAGGAAGAGGAAGAGAGCTTAGCCATTCTGACTGGTGGGAGGTGGAATCTCGGGGTTGTTTTGATTTACATTTTCTGATGATTAAGGATTTCGAACATTTTTTAAGGTGCTTCTCAGCTCTTTGGCATTCTTCAGTTGAGAATTCTTTGTTTAGCTCTGTATCCCATTTTTAATGGGTTATTTGAATTTCTGGAGTTCAGCTTCTTGAGCTCTTTGTAAATATTGGATATTAGCCTCCTATCAGATTTAGGATGAGCAAATGGATGTAGCTGGAGGATATCATCCCGAGTGAGGTAACCTAATCACAAAAGAAGTCACTTAATATGCACTCACTGATAAGCGGATATTAGCCCAGAAACCTAGAATACCCAAGATACAATTTCCAAAACACAAGAAAATCAAGAAAGACCAACGCCTGGATACTTCATTTCTCCCTAGAATAGGGATTAAAATATACATGGAAGGAGGTGCAGAGACAAAGTTTGGGGTAAAGTGAAAAGATGGACCATCCAGAGAGTGCCCCACCAGGGTGGTCCATCACACAATTAGCCACCAAATGCAGACACTACTGCATACACCAGCAGGATATTGCTGAAAGGACCCTGATATAGCTGTCTCCTGTGAGGCTTTGACAGTCCCTGACAAATACACAAGTGGATGCTCACAATCATCTATAGGGCAGAACACAGGATCCCTAATGTAAGAGCTAGAGAGAGTACCCAAGAGCTGTAGGGGTCTGCAAACCTATAGATGGAACAACAATATGAACTAATCAGAACCCCCAGAGCTCATGTCTCTAGCTGCATATGTATTAGAAGATGGCCTAGTTGGTCATTATTGGGGAAGAAAGGCCCTTGGTCTAACAATGTTTATATGCCCCAGTACAGGGGAATGCCAGGGCCAAGTAGTGGGAGTGGGTGGGTAGGGGACCAGGGCAGGGGGGAGGGTGTAGGGGACTTATGGCATAACACTTGAAATGTAAATGAAGAAATTATCTAATAATAAATAAAAAAATCTGGAAAAAATAAAAAAATAATTAAAAAAGAGTAAGAGAGCGAGGTGCGGGCTGAGCACCCCTTTTTTCCCAACTTTTATTAGAGATTTTCTTCATTTACATGAGCACCTCTTTTTATGGTCTTCACTGTTGCTAGGTAACTGGGGAGGAGTTTAGCCTGAATATTAGAAGCTTGGGCCATTGCTTATGTGACCACTGACCATGCTTCTCTTGTGAGGGCTGTGGGAGGTGGTACCTTAGGCATGGGCTGGAGTTCCAGGAGCATGAGGGAACAGCTACCATGTCATGTAGGTAAATTATGACCATCAGGGTTCAGACCTCAGCTCGACTGGAGACCAGCCTGCAATTCTGCAATTTCCCACAGATACGTTCTATAGAAAGGATTCTTAGACATCATCCTTATTAAAATGGGGAGTAAGAGCAATATGGACAAGAGGGTGATGTGGATGTGAGAAAGGTAAGAGAAGGTGTGGGGGAGAGAGGAAGCAGAATACATTATACACATGTGAAATGACAAAGAACAAGATGAATCAATAAAAACAAAGAAAAATGGTCCAGAGAGGACAGGAAACCCCGCTCCACTCCTCCTCCTCTTCCTCCTCCTCCTCCTCTCTCCCTCTTCCTCCTCCTCTTCCTCTTCCTCTTTCTCTTCCTCTTCCTTTCATGGCTTTCACCTGAGGTCAGCAGCTTCCACAGTGTGATTTCCTACTGGGTTAAACAATGCAAAGGTGAACAGATGGTTCTGACTTGGGTTGGGGGGGGGGTAAAATAAGTTTGGCATCTTTATTATTTTTAATTGATGCAATTTACTTACTATAATTGCACATGTTTTTTAAGAGACAGAGTAAAAAGTCAATATAAGTAATCTGTGATACACAATATAATGTACAACATAATATATACAGATCAAATCAGTATAATTAACTTTTTCTTCAAAAACTTGTACATGTATATGGTTTTAGGACTTTCAATCACTACCCTTTTCTAGTTATTTATTAAATTATGTAACATGTCATAAACTATAGTTACCCATTACACTGCAAATCACTAGGATGTATTCATTTTATATAAGGTTTTGTTGCCTCTCTGTCTCTCTCTCTGTGTCTCTCTTTCTCTCTCTGTCTCTCTCTGTCTCTGTCTCTGCCTCTCTCTCTCCCTCCCTCCCTCTCTTTCTCTTTCTCTTTTGCCTTTTCTTAAGGAATGTCTCCAGTAACCACTACTCAAGGATCCTCTTTATTTCAACTTCTATATATAAGCAAAGATATGTTATATTTATCTTTCTGTGCTTGGTTTGTTTTATGGATACATAATATTCTATCAAATATGTATACAATGTTTTCTTTACTCATTTGTTGATGGACACCTTTATCTCTTTCATACCTTGCTATCATGAATAGTGTCTCAATAAAGATGGGAACGCAAGTATTTCCTTGCTACATTACTAATAGGATAACTGGAGACCATGATGCTTCTGTTTTTACTCTTTTGAGGGAAGACTCTCTTGCTGGCCTAGAATTCCCTCACATTTTAGCAATCAACGGTTCTCTGATTCATCCATATGTGGTACACTGACTAAGCACATTCTATATGAAGCTGTGGGGGTTGCAAGCAGGTAACAAAACTACATGGGTTTATGGTACTTTTCAGTTTACTAGGCAAAGACAAATGAGAAAGAGTAAAAAAAAAAAAATCCCACCCAAACAAGACAAATAAACAAACAAGCCAACAAACCAACCAACCACACTCACACAAAGGAAAAAACACCCAACCTAGCTCATTTACATTTTATCCACAAATAAATCTAAGCATTAGGCAACTTAGTGGGGAAATACTTAGAGAAGCTAAGTGATCTGTCATGGAAAGTACAAACTAGTACTTGAATCCAGACACTTGACTTCAACTGTAAGACAATTAGGAAACACACAAGGCAAGCAGTATATGCTGTGCTATATAATTGCACATCAATGAAACTTATTCCTGCATTGTTCACTAGGTTCTGTTCAGTGAGACATATGCTTTTCAGTGGAGATGTCCAGTGGATGACTGAATGGGGCAGAAAGGATGAAAGCATAGGAATCCATGAATGTAGATAACAACAGACATCAAGAGTCATCATGTATCACTAGCATGAAAGCTCCTGTAATTAGGAGAGCTACAAGTGTGGGCTTCTTTGTTAAGAATCATGCATGCAACAAAAATATACCAAGCAATTATGTTTTCAACACATTTTCTCTACTTTGGCTACATGACATTTGAAATTCTCCCAGTCCTCCATGGGTGCTAGAATTATCCAACCTGCAGCTCCCTGGTCTGTAGGAGTCTTTTCTATTTATTTATCTTTCTTTATTTTTTTAAAAAAAGATTTTCATACAGAAACAGAAGGCACTTTGGTTGCCTTCATTCTCCCTCTCCTCTTCCTCTCATGGACCCTAGCATTCACCCCTCAAATCTCAAATTCATGTCTTCTTTTATTTCATTTATATAAATATACATAATACACATACATACATATACATATCCTGAATCCACTTGGTGTTGCCATATGCATGTTGGTGTAGGGCTGACCATTGGCTATGGGCAACCCATCAGGGCACTGATCTCCGAAGAAAATTGACTCTTCCTCTTCATCATCTGTCTGAGAACTCGTCTACCATCCATTCTGAAATGTGGACTACTGTGACCTTGTGTAGGTCTTGTGCAAGCAAATATAGCTGTTGACAGTTCATAGGTACAGTATTTTTGTCATATCCAAAAGACTGTTCCAAGCAGTCCTTTGGTCCTTTGGCTTCTACAAGCTTTCTGCCCAGTGTTCCATGGTGTTGCCTACACCTTGAGTATGTCCCATTTGGGTATGAGCACTCCATCTATATAACACTGTCACCTTTCCAAACCTCAGAGGTCATTGCAAAAGAGGATGGGTGAAAGAATGCAAGCATCAGAGGCAGTGTTTTCCAGATACAATGGGGGAGTTGCATAAATGAACTTACCCCAGTTAGAGCAATATATACAGGACCAATAAAATCCAGACAAAATATCAGTACACACGGGATGTGCTCACAGATTCCCACCCTTAGTTGAGGAGCTATTGGAATTGATAGCTGTGAGAATTAGAAGAGTTAGTTTTCCTTAAGGATGTAGCCATTGGTAAGTCAACAACACTCCAGTGTACATACACCTAGGAGTGTATAGGCAGCAAATGTTGGACCCAAATACATGTAGTTCCTAGTTACCTTTGTTGGAAATCACTTGAATTTGTTATATTCCCTGACAACAGTCATCATTCCTATGTCCTCTTGCTTCTGTTTCTTTGGATAATATTGACTAATCTAAGGATGTGGATCCTTAGAATAAAATTCTGAAATTAGATTGTTGATATTTATATATGGTTTGTGTTTTCTTGAGACAGTGTTCACTAAGTAGCCCAGGCTATCCTGGTACTCATTATATAGCCCAGGCTGTTCTCAAATTCATGACAATTCCTTTCCTCTGGTCTCCCTATTGTTAATACTACATGTGTTAGTCATTGTGACTGGCAATGGGTAATATTCTTTTTGAGAAGAAATATAGTATAAGATATTGGCAGCATCTGAGACGGATGCAGATACTTATATCCAACCAATGGACTGAAGTTGCAGACCCCTATGTTTGAATTAGGGAAAGGCTAGAAGAAGTTCAAGAGTAGGACAACCCCACAGGAAGACCAGTAGTCTCCACTAACCTGAACCCCCAAGATCTCTCGGACACTGAGCCACCAACCAACCAGCATAGACTAACTGCTCCACGGCTCCTGACACATGCATAGCAGAGGACTGCCTGGTCTGGCCTCAGTGAGAGAAGAAGCACCTAACCTTCCAGAGACTTGGTGCCTTAGGAAGGGTGGAGTCGTGGAAGGGTGGGGAGTGGGAGGTGGGGAATGGGATGAGGAACTGTTGGAGAGCAGACCAGGAGGAAGATAATGACTGGACTGTAAACAATTAAAGAAAATCTAAAAACTGAAACCAAAACCAAAACAAAACAAAATAAAAACCTCAAAAATCAAAAGAAATAGAAATATCTTCTCCTATGAGAAATATCAAGACATATTTTGAGCAAACAGATACTAGAGGACTCTATATTAAGTAAATAAATTATCTCTCTATGATGTGTTAAAAAATGGCTGCATGAAATAGTATCATTATTATTTCATCACCAGAGAATAAAATTGAATGAATGAAAGTGGAAGGCTAGGAAATGTAGTGTCTGAGTAACTGAGACACCTAGTCTCTGTGACAATAAAGCTTCTAATAACTTTTATGGAGTCACCTGGCATGTTAATTATTCTACCACTTAAAAATTAAATAAAATAAGGACACAAGATTAGGCTGATTTGGAATGTACTGGTACATCTGGGAGAAGTGAATATGATCAAAATATAATGTAAAAAATTCTTAGGGAATTAATAAAGTATATATAAATATAGATATGCATACACACCTATGTATAACTTCTTTGATGAGTTGTGAAAGCTACACTAATCTATGTGCATAGAATGAACATTTAGATCGCAAGTGAACACTATATCAATTTAGCAAAGTAGTAGATTATTGTCTAGGGTCTATGACTCCCTCCGTTCACTGATTCTTGGCTAGGTTTGCAGTAGCAACTATGACTTTTCTCCTATCTTTCAGTATCCAGAGACATTTTAATAGCAGATGCCATTTTCTAAGTACATTTGGACCTACTCCCCAAGCCCCTATGTAGAATATTAGCTCCCAAAATATTAGTATTAAGAGGTGAAGTCTTTGGAAGATAACTAGGTCAAAACATTGTCTTCATGGATGCATTAGTAACCTGAAGGATGTCTTAGAAGGACTATTATCAAGAAATCAGACCACAAATGCTGGAGAGAAAGTATTAAAAGGACCTCTTTATTCACTGCTGATGAGAGCTCAAATTAAGATAGGAAATTATTATGAAAATCAGTTCTGAATGAACCAGCTATTCCACACTATGGCATATGGCCAAAGAACTCCATATCCTACCATTGAGTTAATTGTACATCCATGTTAACTGCTGCTATATGACAGCAGAAAAATGAAACCAACCTAGTTGTCCAATGCCAGATTAATATGTAACAAAAATATGGTACACATAAAAGTGAAATATTTTCAACTATAAAATGAAAGAGATGTTGACATTTTCAAGAAAAAAATTCACCCAAACTCAAAAAGGAAAAAAAAACCCACATTGTCTCTTATATGCAGATTCTGGCCTATAATGTATGAATGAAAGACTGTAAAAACTAGGTAAAGTACAATTTTTAAAAGGAGACCAAACAGGTAACATTAGGTACTAAGGAAGGACAGAATTCGGCAAGAGGGCACTGAAGACTGAAGAGGGACATAAAGCTAAGTGTTTTCTAGTTTCGATGTTGTAGTTATCTTTTGTGTGTGGTGCATAAGTGAGTAAAAATCCGATTGACAGTGATGAGTCAAGCCCTAAGCTAAGCCACATGGCTTCAGAATGGCCATTCTAACTGCAGAGGTTCACGGGGATGCATAAGGTCTGAGACTGGACAAGTGTGAAAGTGGCTACGTGAATTCAGTTAGGTGATGAGTTCATTTATGAGTTAATTACACCAAAGTGAAAAGATGATGTGTAAAAAGAAGGGTCAGAGAGGAGTTTCATTTCTTCCTCCAGGATAGCACAATCCATAAATCAGACAGCCAACCATCCCTTGGACTCCCCGTGTCTATAATTACAAGGAATGAACTTCCAGTCATTAAAATGGTTCCAGGTTGCAGCAACCCAACTGGACTAATTCAGTAGAAATCGGCCACTTCTCCCATTGGTGCTTTCTTCCTCCACAGGTTTCTGCTCACCAGACCCCCGGAGTGTCAGCCTTCAGCACACCACACTCCCAATTCAACAGAATCACCGCGCTTTGCTGAAGCCCACCTCCCTGCACAATGGAATAGAAAACCTCCCCGGGGGAAAGCCAATGTGCTCGTTAGTTTTCCTTCATTTCTCTCCTTTCCCTTGGGGAATCTAGTACTGTACAGCCAATTGCCCAAGGTCCAAAAACAGTTATTTCACATATTTTACCAAGATTTCTCATTGTTTATGGTGTGAGCAAGAGTTCACTAACAGTTAAGCTTCCAACATGGCTGGAGGCTTAAGTGTTCCCCTGTAGTTATGAAGCGATAGGAATCTGTCACGAATGTGAAGATGACAGTGTTTGACATCTTAAAACAGAATCATCTCGGGTAAGTTTAACCGTCTTTTAAAAAGTAAAATAAAACTTCCAACCCAGAGGAGCATGAGTATATGTGGAATTTTTTTTTTTAAGGAACATTCCGATAGTAGATGGAACGGGAGAAAGAAATGGAGCAACTGTGCCAAGAAGGCATGTCAAATGAAGCAACAGACGGGACTGTTTACTCCTGACAACATAGAGATGATTGGGGTATTTGGGAAAGACTCTAAAATAAACACTGGATGTTTAAAATTCTCAAATATCCAAGGAAGAACCAACATAGTAGAAGAATTGGAAGTTATGAAAGATTAAACATAGACATTAAAAACCATTAGAAAATTGGGGCTGCGATAGAAGAAAGAGAAAAAAATAGATTGGATATACTGAAGAAAGAGTCATACCAGAACACAGAATGGGTACAATCCACCATGGCGTGTAACACAGGGGAATAAGGAAATAACATGAACTCTATCCAAGTATCTACAAAGCATAAACTCAATGTGTGTCAATTTTAAAGAAAACCTTACATTAAAAGCTAGCAGAGAGAATAATTTTTAACAAACCCCCAAAATGCTATAAAAATAAGCATATAGAATTCTTGAATAATAGGATGCTTCAAAAGCTGAACCTAACACATTCAGAATTGTGAGTAGGGTAACAGTGGTGGCCATAAGCCAGGTGCCTAGGCATATGAGCTGATTCTGGATTCCAGCCCTGCCCACTGGTACACTCATGTACATATTTGACACTGCTGCTGTCTCTGAATAACAATAAATCCGTAATAATATGCCTTGAAACCTGGTATCACAAAAACCTCCAGTTTTTAAGCTGCCTTAGTGAAATCTAAATAATGCCATAGATAAGCTATTCATTCATAATGTGTCAATATGCACCGATTTATTGTGACGCTGATTAGGATATTGATAAGAAGTATTGCCATGTATGGGATACACAGGCAGTTCTGTGTTCTAACTTTTCAGTTTCTTTCTTGGAAATCTAAAACCACTCTAAAATAAAACACCCATTGAGAATCTGATACTGACTTCATTTCTTCATATCTATAAATACATTTTAGAATCAGCTTTATCAATTTCTACATTTTATTAGAAAATTTTATGCAATTGAAATTTTTGAGTTAATTTTAAAAGCTTGGTTGTTTTAAACAACAGGGACCCTGATCAGCCATACTGCTACATCTTCTCTAATTCAGGTTTTTTAATTCTTAAAACTTTTTACTTATTTGTAGTTTTGAACCCCCTTTTGATTTTTCTTTATTTTTTAACAAACAAGAGCTTAGAGAGGGAGAGCAGTGTGTTAACACCATCAGGGACACAGGAGGTCACAGGGTTGTGGGGGGACGATATGTATTCAAGTGGACAATTCTAGGGACTTGTAGGCAGCCCTGTGAGGAGATGAGGTGGGACATCACTAAGTGCCAATAGAAAGGCACAGATGAGGCAAGAAAGGGGCTTCGGGGAGCCGCGTCCCAGCACGGGGCTTTCTGCCCTTCACCTGAACAGAACTGTGTAGCTGCCCACACTTCTGCAGAACAGTATGTGATGGTCCTTTGCATAGCTGTCACTTCCTGAATCTCTTTAGATTTGTCCTTTTGAGATAGTCCTGGCCAAGAGGAAAGGGAGCTAGCAAACTACCCAAAGAAATGTCCCAGGCTAGTTTTCTGTATATGTGTCCCACATAGTCATACAGGCCCCAGTGTTCCAGTTATTTGCCATAGGGCTTATAGTCACCATCTTTAAACTGGCTCCCTGTCTGAAATATAGTGGGTAAAGATTGTCGTCTATCTACGGAATGTCTGTTTGTTCTGCTATGGTTTCTTTTGTAGTTCAAACCTTTAAATTTTTATATTTATTTTTATTTAAAGTATAAGTGCTTTGATTGTATGTATATCTGTGTACCATATGTATGCCTGGTGCCCATATCGGTCACCAGAAAACCTCAAATTCCCGTGAAGTTGAGTTTGTGAACCATCATGTGGGTGCTGGGAATTAATTTTGTATCTTGTAACTTTACCGTGCTTGTTAGATATAAGCATTTTCTAGTAGGGTCCTTTAAGTATAGAATTATGTCATCTGTAAACAAGGATAATTTGACTTAATTCTTTCTCATCTTTGTTCTTTTTGTAACTTTATCTTATCAAATTTCTGTAGCTAAGATTCCAAGAACCATCCTGAATAAGAGCACTTCAGTGTCATTCATGATTCTAGAGGAAATATTCTGCTTATTCCCCCTTAGTAAACTTTTGGCATAGTGCTGTCTTTTCCTGAAGTGGACAGGATTATTATCATGAGGGAAGACTGAACTTTGTCATATATATATATATGCATCAATTAAGATGATTTTGTGGTTTCTCTCTTCAAGATTGTTTATATGGTATATTAGATCAATTTCTTTAATTAAATATGATTTACATTTTTGAGCCAGCCTTGCAGCTCCGGAATAGAGCCCACTTGGTCATGACAAATGACCTTGTGGATTTGTTCCTGAATTTGGGTTGCAAGTGTTTTGTTGAGTTGTTGGTTTGTGGTTTTGTCTGTGTTTTGCATCTGTATTCATCAGCGAAATTGGTTTGTAATTTATTTTCAGTTGTGTCTGACACCTGGTTTTGTCAGTGGATTGATACTGGTTTAGGAAGAAGAAATTTGATAGTGCTTCTTCCTTTTCAGTTTTGTAGCTCAGGATGATCTTAAACTCCTGGCAGTCCTCTCTCCTCAGCATCCCTGGTGCTGGCACTAACCCTCTCCTCTCTTCTTCCTACTCCCACCCACCCCACCCCTGCCACCTCTATGTGTGTGCAACTGTCTCCCTGACAAGTCTATGTGTATATGGATATAGTATAAGTCCTTTAATATTGCTGTCTTTCATGGAAGATCATTTACCCTTGCCTCAACTAGCATCCAACCGAGCATTAAACACTCAATTAAATCAAACCGAACGGGGTTTTTGGTTTGAAAATTTTGTGTCAACACATAGCTAGTTTCTCCCTATCTGGGACCAGGTGCTATGAATCTATACATTTGTTTAGAGTGAGATAGGCTTTTATCCTCTATTTGTAAAACCTGGGAGTTAATGAATGTTCTTCTGAGATCTGCAGGTCCATTCATTAGCTTTCTTCCCCACCCCCAAACGCATGCCTCAAATTTTACAGGTACATCGAAAGGTCACGTGTCCTGGGTTATCAGCTCTCACCCCTCAGTGGAACACTCCAGCTTCAGGTGATCATAGAGTTTTGTTAATTTCTTGGCTTCAGTGGCAGTGTTCTGCCATGGACCAAACCCAGATCCTAACCATGCTCTATGCCTTGAATTGAAGCCTGAATTTCCCTGTGGGAAAGCAGTCAGTTTACCAATCTATGTAGACATTTATTCTTCTCTACACTGTTTGCCATCCAACTCTCCCTGGGAATTCCTTGATTATAAAAACCAGAAACTACAAGTATCTTCTTTACAACATTTCTAATCTTTAGAACTGTACCTAATTCCAGTTTGCCTCAAATTCATCAAGTGTGTAAGGGGTGGAGATGGTCCTATATTCTAGTGACATTTCCCAAACACTCATGTCATTCATTTTAACCCTAAAAGCTTTGCTTACGTTTATTTGTTGTTGGCTTCTTAGTCTTCTAGCTGTTATCAACAACATCCCAGACAAAAACGAAACAAAAACAAAACAAAAACAAAACAAAAACAAACAAACAAAAACTTTGCTAAATTAAAAAAAAATTGCAGACAAGAAAGTAATTCAGTAGGGCGTGGAGAAGACAGTGGGTATTTTCCAGTCTCCACCTGTGACCAGCCTTAGGCTGTGAGCCAATGGTAAGCTGAAAAGCAGCAAGCATTACTCGCAGCCCACAGCATGTTTTCCTCTCTCCCTTCTTACCTACAAAATCCCACTTATATCCACAGTGAGGAGTAATGCACAGAGATAGAATGTCTTACTCGCAAGCGTGTTGTAGCTTGAAGTAGACAAGGTGCTATGGGTGTGTCAAACTTACAAAGAGATCTGCCACGTAGGCAAGGGCTGCCTTTGCTGATTTAGAAGGTTTAGCTGGGTTGTGCCTTTTATCTGTCTTCTTTTCTTTTATTTTTCCCCTGACCTGGAACACAGTGCTCACATCTCAAGGTAAAAGCTACTTTGGAAAATAAATAAATAAATAAATAAAACCTCTAACTATAAAGCCATTTCCTTGAACTGCACTGTCTCCAAACTGCCCACCTCCTCGTCTCTTATTCTATGGGGGAAAATGATCACATACAGGGATGTAGAGAGGACTCAGCAGTTAGGAACACTGTCTGCTTTTCCAGAGGACCTGGCTTCAATTCTCAGCACCCGTAAGGCAGCAAACACTGTAACTCCAGCTCCAGGGAACAGGATGCCCTCTTCTGGCTTCAGCAGGCATCAGGCACATACACTGTGCACAGACATAATGCAGGCAAAACACCCAAACACATAGAAAATAAGGTTAAATAAAAATAAAACCTACCATACAGCACATGCACAGACCCCAAACACCTTCGTGTCACACATCTGGGAACAAGGGAGACTCTCCTCCCCATTCCCCTCTCAGTTCATCCTGTCACCTGCACTGTTGGACAGAATTGCCAAACTCAGCCTCCTTGGAACCCTGAAGGCCACCTCCCAGGGAACAATTTCTGCCATCATGAAGAGTGCCCTGCTTCTCCATCCACACCCCGCATTTATTTTTGGTTTCTGATGCCCTTTTTTACTGTCATCTGTCTCTCATCAGTCTCCCATGAAGAATTCCAGCTACCAGTACTAACGACATTATACACAGTACCACCATTGATGCCAACATGAAATGGAAATACATATTTTTTTTGTTAGGGTGTATAAACTTCCTGCTTTAATGAAGCAGAGCTGCACTGAAAGTTTATCTAACTCAGCTTATAATAAGAAAATGCCTTGGCGCATGTGTTTGCGTTATAAAGTATAGCTAAAATTAACACTTTTAAGACCACCTCCAACACACGAGTAAACTTTGTTATAAGCAAAAATGAAAATCAAGGCACGAGTTGATTAAAACACCAAACCAAATTAAATTTGATCTAATGGTGTTTACTCGCTTTAACATCTGGAGAAGTTTGGGCATACACTGCAAATATTTTTAACCTAATTTTAAAATAAATTATGCTTAGTTTCCACAGATGTATTTAAGTTGGGTCTTTTTAAAGAAATCATTTTTAAGCTTTTTCTTTTTTCCTTTCGCATTGAACAGGCAAGAATTTTGAGCACAAGGTGCCAGGGCTGGGCGGGAATCTACATATCTTTCCCACCAGCCCTCACCACATTGGTATATTACTTGAAAGAAAAACCTGCACATTTGTAGATATGAAACAAATGCATATGAGAGATCCCCTAACAAGGAAAGTGCGTGAGTGTAAGTATTTCTATTTACAGGGAGAAGAAGCCGTCAATGGGGACTTCCCTGGTGGCCCTGACCTAGAGGGCATCCACTGGTCCTAAGAAAGCATTCGGTTTCTATGTGGTTGGGTCATAGCTGTAAGTGTAAGTGATAGTGTGCAAGATTCACATCCATGCTTCCTGTGCCTGCTCAGATGGAGTCGGCCCAGGTGTGCAGACCTTCCCCCATCTCCTTGATGCTTGCTGCTAAAGTGCACAGTTCTCTGGAGGCCTGCCTCTGTACCTGGCGGTAATCTACAGTGCTACTGTGTAAAGAAGAGACACCTGAGGTTTATGGGGAGTAATCTTGGGAAGACAGTGCTGTGCAGGGAATTAAAACATTAAAAGAGCCCTGTCCTGCCTTTGTACTGCTTAAAATCCTAATGTGTTACTAGAGTTCTTCAAATTTGTCTGGTTGGTATCAGTTGGTTACACTGTGTAGGAACTGATTTTCCCCCATTAATCTATTTCTTTTTTTTCTTTTTTTTTTCCTTTCGGTTTTTCAAGACAGGGTTTCTCTGTATAGCCCTGGCTGTCCTGGAACTCACTTTGTAGACCAGGCTGGCCTCAAACTCAGAAATCCGCCTGCCTCTGCCTCCCAAGTGCTGGAATTAAAGGTGTGTGCCACCATGCCTGGCTAATCTATTTCTTATTCTTCTCTCTCCAGTATTTGGTTTGCTACCTCTGTCTAAACTTCATTCACAAAAGAGTTATAACTTCTCCATGGGTAGGAACACCTTAGGTTTATGGTCCACCTTCTCAATCATAGCCTAACACAGGTGGCTATGAGTTCTGTGCACTGTTCATTAATCTCTTAGAAAGCTATACAGGATATTGTATATAGATAAAGGATCTGGGGATGAGTAAAAAAGAGGGGATCTGCAAAGTACCCAAGTGAGGATGTCTCAGTCCCAATTGGGAGAAAGAAGAAAGCAATCACAAGTGGGGAGGGAGGGAGGGAGGGAGGGAGGGAGGGAGGGAGGGAGGGAGGGACCTGGGAGGGAAAGTGGACGGAGTGTGTGTGTTGGGGTGGAGGACTGATCTGGTATTGGGTGAGGGAAAAGGACCGAAGCCCTGAGGGTCAGCAGAAAGAATGTAAACAGACAACCTCAGGAAATAGGAGGTTGGTCGAACCCCCCAGAATGTACCAGAGACCTGGGAGGTGAGAGACTTCCAGGACTCAAAGGATGGGACCTTAGATGAAATGCCTGACAGTAGGGAGAGGGACCTTAGAGAGCCCACCTCCAGCAGGAAGACAGGACATCAAGTAAGGGATGGGGTTGCCATCCCACAGTCACATCTCTGACCAATAATTGTTCCTGTCTAAAAGAATTACAGGGATGGAAATGGAGAGGAGCCTGAGGAAAAGAAGGTCCAGAGACAGGCCCAAAGTAGGATCCAGCTCAAGGGGAGATCACAAGGCCTGATACTATTACTGAGGCTATGGAGCACTCACAAAAAGGGATCTAGCATGACTGCCCTCTGAAAGACCCAACAAGCAGCTGAAAGAGTCAGATGGAGATATTTGCACCCAACCAATGGACAGAAGCAGCTGACCCTGTTCTTGAATTAGGGAAGGCTGAAAGAAGCTGAGGTGAAGGGTGATCCTGTAGCAGGATCAGCAGGACCCCTGAGATCTTTCAGACACTGGACCACCAACCAGGCAGCATACACTAGCTGATATGAGGTCCCTAACACACATACAGTAGAGGACTTCCAGGTCTGTGTTCATTCAGAGATGAAGCACCTAATCCTCAAGAGACTGGAGGCCCCAGGGAGTTTAGAGGTCAGGTGGGGTGGGTGTCGGGGGCATCCATGTGAAGATGGGATGGGGTGGGGAGGAAGTGTGGGATGTGGAGCAGAAAGAGGGTGGATAGGAGCAGGGAATGGAATGTGGAGTGTAAAAATAAATTTAAAATAAAGTAAAATTAAATTAACAAAAGAAAAGAAAAGAGAAAAGAGAAGAGAGAAGAGAAGAGAAGAAAAAAGAAAAGAAAAGAAAAGAAAAGAAAAGAAAAGAAAAGAAAAGAAAAGAAAAGAAAAGAAAAAGATCCCAGCCCATAAGGAAAGCCAGAAGTAGCCACCTAAGCCTGTAACCCAAATGCTGTGAAAGGCAGAGAGAAGTAGAGCCTTAAGTTTTGCTCTTGACATCCAACTAAGCCAAAAATAACAATCTCCAGGCTCAGTGACAGATCCTGAATCAAGGATATAAGGCAGAGAATGATAGAACAGAATACCTGATCTCCTTTGTCTTCTACATGTGAGTACATGCATATACACACATCACACATGTATCATAACACATACATATCACACAAAGACACCATACACACATCATATGCATGTACGTCATGCACATACCACACACCACAAACATATACATCATGCACACATACACACACACACATATCTCTCTCTCTCTCTCTCTCTCTCTCATGCACCTCATGCACACACACACACACACACACACACACACACTTCATGGCATGCACACCCACATTATAACCATACATGCATACACACATACATACTTTATGGCATGCACAAACACATTATAACAACACATACTTACACACACACACACATATATATATATATATATATATATATATATATATATATATATATATATTACACATATATTACACATATATAATACACATCAAAATATATATCATAATACATGCAATGTATAAAAAACAATAGGTAATACAATGAGGTGTAAGCCATAGTAGCCATTGCTTCTTTTGCCATTACATTGCTTGCTTATGTTTGCTTTCTTCTTCTATCTGCCTTTCTTCTCCCAGATCTGACCAACAGCCTCAATGTCAACAAGGCTGAGTATTGTGCATGTTCGGTAAGGGTCATGATCAACAAAAGTGGTTTTCTTATCAAAACAGGGCTGGTTCCGAGCATTTCTGTGGCCCTGCTCCACACTGGTTCTGTACCTAAGACACATCTGCCTGGGGAAATCTCATCCATGTGAGATTGCTCAGCACAGACCATGGAGCAGACCCTGTGCACATTTAGTTTTTACTCTTTGCTCCTAAGGGTGGTATGGGTTAGCAATAGGACATTCTCAAAACATTAAGAGCAATTGCTATCCACATGTCTATTAACCTCTATAAGTCCTTACAACAGAGTACTTACCACTTTAAAACTTAATCCCTTCTATCCATGTTTCTACTCACTGTTTGCACCCAGAAGAGTGGTTTATATGCATGTGGTTGTCTGTGCACATGCATATAAACCACATGCATATAAACCATGTGCATGTAGGTAGATACATGTATGCTTTTGTACATGTGGGTGTGTGCATGCTTGCAGAAATGGTGGTTTTAAGCTGGTTGGCTGATGCGCCCTAGGATTTTGCCCTTCATGGGGATTATAAGTGTGAACCGCCATATTCTGCTTTCTCACATGGGTTCTGCAGATAGAATGTAGGCCCTCATGCTTGCACAGCAAGCTCTTTGCTGACTGAGCTCTCTGCACTCTGCCATAGAACAATTGCTTTAATTTTAATGTAAGTGGACCAGTGACCTTGACCTTGTCAGCATCACCTTGAAATGTAAAAAGAAATTCTTCTTCTTCATCCCAAATGCATTAAGATCTAGCGATCTGTAGGCTTTAGATCTAGTGATGCTTGATGTTAAGCCCTCAGAGCAACTAATGCATCCTGACGTCTGAGAAGTACTGAGCGATGCTGGTAGCCCTGTTTCATGAGGAATAATGGACTGGCTCCTCAAGGCTCAGGGCCCACCCTGGGCACTGCACCTGTAAATACAAGGCAAGGAGCCAGGCACAAGAGCCAGGGAGGTCAATTCCCCTGGCACACTTCCAGGTAGCTTTGCTACACAAAACATAACATCTGCACGATGTGCACGCAAGTCCTGTAGACTCAAATAAGGAAAACATCTAGCACACAGCCAAGCTTGACCTTGAGAAAGGACTGCCATCTTTGGTCAATTGCATGCATACACACAGAAGCATCTGCTACTTTCAAAGCAGCCTCCTCCGCAGGTACATTCCAGAGTGCAACAAACCATTTCCACATGTGGAGGCTGATCTCTAACGATATATCCTACCTGCCTTTTGTGTCATCACAGATTTCTTTAGAAGTTAAAGTTCACTTCAAAGCCACGGTGAAGTAAGAATTTTTCCAGGTGCACAGATTCATCTTCAGAGAGGCTGATGATCAAGGCCAGTGGATGAGAAGCAAGTAGCCTTTCAGCTGTGTGCTGTCTCACTCCTGCTCACTCTGTCCATAACAGAATCTCTGAAGGGCTCCCAACATATCAACACTCAAGCTCCACACCCGGGGATTCTGACTTACTCTCAGATCAGATTTATATGCTGGTATCCTTAGAAAACATTTGAATTTATTCTTTGAGAATTCCGTGCCTGTACACAATACATTTTGATCATATCTACTCCTGGCTCCCCTCCTCTACTTTATCCAGGACTGTTCCACATCTCCGTGCCAACTTTATGTTCTCTTCTTTTTGTTTTTATAACCACTTCATGGCATATAGTGTCACCTCTATATGCATGAGTTTAGGGTCATTCCCTGAGGGCACAGGATACTGAAATGCTTTACCCCTGAAGATAGCTGACTCCCTCTACCTTAGCAGTTACATTGATATTTTTAAAAAACTAATTCCACATTCGTTTACTGTATAGCCCAATTCTAGAACCACCAAATTAAATGAATATTTCTTAAGCACTCACTATATGTGTGAGCGAGAGGCAAGATAATGTGGCTTGATTCAAGAGGCATGGAGCAGCGGGGTGTGACACAAAATACCCACAGCTAAGTGGAGACTACAGAACATGATGATACATGATGGAGTTAAGCTACATTCAACTTGTTACCTATGCCAAAGAGGGACCATAGTTAATCCTGCCTGGGAACAACTGGATATAGCGTCACAGAGGAAATTCAATTTGAATCTGGTTTGGGAGGTTTTAGCAGTCAAGGAAGAAAGAAATTTTGGGCTAAGAAAACAAAAATGAACAAGAAAATGGAGTGAAAAAAGTTTAAGAATTCTGAAGAAGCTGGTACCTACTGTACAGTGGTATTTCATGGGGAATGAGGTAAGCGAACTCGCTTGTTCAGAGACAGTTTAAAATAAAATCTTTAAGGTTTAAACATATATATATATGTGTGTGTGTGTGTGTGTGTGTGTGTGTGTGTGTGTGTGTGTGTATCATATTGTGAACATATTGAACCCCCCATTGCCTTCTCATTTCTCCTCCCAATTCTGAAGCCCTCACATTTCCAACTCTCATGACACACATACTTGTGTGTATGTATGTATGTATGTATGCATGTATGTCTTCCAGATATATCCAGCATCATGTCACTTCTACACAGCATCATGATAGAGTCTCCTTGACTCCGTGTTGTAGCAGGAGCCCATTCATTGCTGTCATACCTGTTATACATTCACACTAGCAGACTCTAGGAAGAGACCAAAACCAAAACTCAAATGCCTAGTTCGACTGTCGTTTCCATTCTCATTGTGTTCATTCATTGCGGTTGCTGTGATAAATCATAACAAACGTGGCTACCGAAACAATGTACTTTTATTATTTCATTATGGTCGTCAGATGTTTAAATCCAGGCTTATCGGTAAAGGTGGGTGCCCAAACATTCTGTTCTTTTAGGGGCCCTTGGGATGTTTTGCTATCAGCCTTTTCTAGATTCTCAAGTTTGGGGCTCCTTTCTCCATCCCAGGGATGAGTTCGTACCAAGGCATTACATGCACTGGAATCTGGCAAAGTTGTATTCAGACAAAATTTATTACTGAGAAAGAGCCCTGGCTCCATTCTAGGTTCCATCTCCTTTTCCTCTCAAGTCCAATGGTCATAGTGTTCCAATACTGAGAATGTTGAGGAATGTAAGTCCTAAGGCCACCCAGGAGCCATGACTATTTGCCACAAAGAGTAATATTCTCAGACACACAAATGATGTAAAATCCATGCAAAAAAAGGGGAATGCTAAAACAAGAGTGAATACTATTAGTAAAAGAACAGCAAACAGGAAAATATTAAAATAAAAATCCTTTTGACATTTAAAATAGTTTCTTGAAAGTCAATAGCAGGGTCAAAGAAATGGCTCAACCAGCAAGAGTACTTGTTGTACAAGCATAAGGACCTGAGTTCAAAACTGCAGAACTACCTAAAAGAACTAGGCATGATCACACAGAGCTGTAACTCCTGCACTATGGAAGGGCAGAGACAAGCGGATAGCCTGGGCTTCCTGTTCCTCACCAGCCTCACTCATGATTCAGTGCCTGGGTCTCAAATGGACAAGAAAGGCAAAGTAGGGCATCCAAAGCCTTCCTGCATCCTGTGTACACACCTGCACACACATGTGCACATATATCACACATGCAGAGTTCAGTATGGTACATAGATAGTTAAAGAAATCTGAAACATGAAACAAGCAAAATGCCCACACAGAGAAATCAGGAACTTAATTAAATGATGAATTTATGAAGTCTCATACCTAACTGGCCAAGGAATAGGACCTTCTAAACAGAAATGGAATATTGCCTGCCCAGCATGTTGAATTTTTTTTAAAAAGGCACATCAGAGCATATCATCAGGGAATCTGAGTTTAATAGAAATTCCCAAAAAAATATTCTAGGGAGAAAAATCAGTCACTCACAAAGAAACAGGAATAGGCAATGACCTCATAATTTTCCAAAAGGAGCAAGAGGAGACCCAGGAGGAGCTATACACAAATGGAAAGAGAATGCCTTTAACTTTAAACAGAAAATTGTACCCAGGCTAGAAAGCTATAGCTCCAAACATATAAAGTATAAGAACAAAATAAAGATATTTTCAGATATCTTAGTCTTAAAACTTGCTATTCCTTCTGTTTTCTTAGGAAGTTAATGGGAGCTCTTTTCACTAAGAAAGAGGGAGTCGTTGACCCATTACACTAAGTATCTTGTGCAGGCGGCAGATGAAGGAAACTCCAGGGGTTAAGGATGAAGGCAAATCCTAGTTATGTCTCCATCCTAGAGCATAAAAAGCCTTGACTGGTGTTGGGGAGGACAGGACAGAGACTCCAGAAGAATAACTAAGGAAAACCAACCCTAGAGATGATCTGAATTAGCCAAAAACCCATGGGGAAAATAGAGCTATTTATTCATATGTAGATCCAGACACCACACACCCCTCTAAATCTATACAACATGATGATAGCTTCCATCTACAGATACCAAAAGGCTGTAAAGAAAGATACAATAATATCTTACATGTTTCATCATTTATTGAAATTATTATTGTAGAGCTGGAGAGATAGGTCAGTAGTTGTTCTTCTAAAGGATCCAGGTTTGATTTCCAGTGCATTTATGGTGGCTCACAAACATCTATAACTCCAATCTTAAGGAATCTAATGTCCTCCTCAGGTTTTACGGGCACCAGGAATGCCCTTGGTGTACATACATACAAGTGTGCAAACACAGAAGCACATAAACATAAATATTTAAAAATTATGTGTGTGTGTGTGTGTGTGTGTGTGTGTGTGTGTGTGTATTATCTATGGGAGGGCACATAGGCATGTACATGGAGATCAGATGATAGCTTTGGAACAAGACAGCCTCCTTTGAATTTCAGTGTTGACACCCATGGCCTCTGTCATTTTCTCCTTTCAAACTGGAATAACGTCTGTCATTCTTTTTGTATTGGTATTAACACTAGTTAATAATGCAGTTAAAGTGGTTTTTAATAACAAATTGTTATTGTTGTGAAAGTACATATTAACATTTAAAAAATAGGAAGTCAAGGAATAATCTTGCTAAATTCAAACTCTCCTCCCTAAAATTCATTCCTTCATTTTTGCATACATCACAGCATTTATTATCTTCATTTCCAGTGTTCACAAACTGAACCCACTTACATCTTTTTTTTCTATATAGAAAGATCAGTACCCCTGGGAATTACTGAAAGAACTTACAGCTCCTGCCCTCCCACATTGCTGAATGGACCCCTAATTGATTTGCTCATATAGTGCTGTGAGCTGGGGACCACATGACACCAACCCTCATCCCAGGCATGAGCTTTTCTATGTAGCACATTGTAAAATGCCTAGATTACCTTGGTCTTCTGAGAATGACTTGCTGAGTTACTGAGATCCCAGTACAAAATGTTACATCATAACAAGAGAGTGGCGGGACCACATAGTCACTGTGTGGGGACAATCCCAACAGCTCTACAAGGACAAGGAGACACTGCCTGGATGTGCTCCTTCTCGTGTGCTCTTCAGACCTTTGTGCTAAACTGTTGTCGCACAATGTGAAAACTGAGGCTGCTGTCTCCAACACAGCGCAGCCTTATTTCCCTGCAGTTCAGCCTGACTGGTTCATATTAATACAAATGCTAAGGGGGAAGTCCTGATGGCCTGTGTCTCTGCAGTGACCAGTCCCATTGCCCCCATGACAAAGCACATGCATGGGACCCAGGTTCCTTTACTCTCAAACAGGGAGGGTGTTTCCATACCTTTGCAAGTACTCAAGCTACAAGGAATGTTCAGTTCTTCAGGCCTCAGATGCTACACTGTAAAATCTAAAAGTTGCACTGAGTCAAAGAATCAATACATTCATTTTTCCCAAGATGCGCAAATTTGAGGGAATGAAGGGCTTTTCATAAGGTAACAGACTGAGTTAGAACTGGGATTCAGTACCCGGTCCACTGATTCCTGGGCACGGTTCCTTACACAGTACTGAGCCTGTCAGACATCCACACTGTCACCTCCTGATTACAGACTCTTCCACTCAAAAATGCCACAGAAAGCCGCTATCTTTCTTTCGTAGAAACCTCTTTCTAAGACCTTACCACTGCATTCTGATCTTGCCAAGAATTTCCCAGCTAAGTCACAAGTGAAAGATTTCAGCTCTGAACCCAGATGACCCTTCATGTGCATATACGCAGGCAAATGGCACAAGTTCACAAGTAAAGCCAAAGACTCACCCTCCTGTAGAAGACACCAGAGCTTTGCGGGAAGGGAGCTGTTTCTGATGAGGTAATTAAGATGGAGCACAGACTGCTCCCTTCTCTCCCCCTCCCCTGCCTACACCCCCTCCCCTCCTCAAAGGCCAGTCCCTACCAAGCTGATTGGCAACTCTGTTCAAGACAGCTTAAGGTCCAGGAGTGGATTGGGAACAGCTAACGCTCTGGCAATCTTTCTTCTTTCCCTTGAGCCCAGACTTCAGTGGGCGTGCAATGTGGCATTTTGTTTCTGACTTAGCTCACTTCTCCAGCAAGTCAGCTCAAGAAAAACAAGAGCCTGGGCCAGCATATGAGCAGCCAGCCTCCCGGGCCCTGTTTTCCTAACACCCAGAGACCCTCAGTAACATAGCCCACCTCCTCACCCCTGGACCAAGACCCAGCCACAAACTGCCTATGGGACAATGTTAGAAGACCTGACCTGTGTTGCTTTCTTCCCGTGAAGCCAAGGGAAGCAGATGGGCCTCCCTTCCTGTGGAAATAAGCCTGGGAAATCATGGATGGACCAACCATCACACTTTTAAGCCACACATGCAATTGTTGGCTATTAATATTATTTTCTGTGGTGTCTATTCAAATGCTAGAGATGGGGGTGTTTAGAATACAAAAGAGATATAGGCCCATTTCTCTCACTAACCTGGTTTTCTGGACTTGCCTCTCTTATTCACCCTCCACCTAACTGATGAATGTTCTTAAACACACGTTTAGCCTCATTATTCATGCCCTTACAGAGGATCATCTTACAGAGGCTGTGCATATACATATACAAATACATATACAAATGCATATACATACACATACACACATATGTATATGTATATATATATATATATATATGTATATATATATATAATACATGTGTGTATGTGTGTGTATATATATATATATATATATATATATATATATATATAATACATGTGTGTGTATGTATACATGTATGTATAACTTTTGAATCAGAATCTCACAAAGCCCAGGAAACACATGCTATGGAAGCCTAGGATGGCCTTGAGCACTGGTTCTCTGCCTCATCTCTCTAGTGCTAGGATTATGGGAGTATGGCACTATACTTAGGTATCTGGGGTTCTTTAAATCTGCAACATAGGGTCCCAGGAGGCAGCTACAGACAGGCTATACTACCGGTTGCTTCTCTCATACTTCCTCACCTCCTTACTGCTTTCACTAAAACTCGTACTAAAGCTACGATACCTACATTGGGTTCTCAAATGCACTGTATCGGAATACAGGCTTTAAAAACATATGTCACAGGCTACAATTAGATCACTTTATTAGGGCTGCCAACTTCCATTTCTGGGTCTCTACCCCACCAGGACATTATGAATAGAATGTAACAGGCCCATGCACATTGATTCAATGTTACTTAAGAGAGGGTAAATATGCTATATTTCTATTTTTTTAATTCATTGCCCATAGTACATTCCCAATATACGAGGAAAGAAAAGGTAAAGAAGAAGAGGAGGAGGAAGAGGAGGATTCAAAGGATTCATTCCCCAGGTTTATTAGTAATTAGTAAATTAATTTATTCACTTTACATCCCAACCACAGCCCCCCTCTCTGCCAAGTCCCCTGTCACATGGTCCCTCCCCTGTCCTCTTGTCCTGAGAACGGGGAGGTCCCTCTTGGGGAACCAACCCACCCTGGCACCTCAAGTCACTGGTCCCATTCTCTCCCACTGAGGTCAGACAAGACAGTCCAGATAGAGGAGCAGGATCCACAGGCAGGCAGCAGAGTCAGGGACAGCCCCTGCTCCGGTTTTTTTTTTTTTTTTTTTTTTTTTTTTGGTTGGACAAAATACTTGACAAGAACCAACTCAAAGAAAGCAGGGATGCTTTTAGCTCATTCTTTGAAGGTGAAGCTTGTCATGACAGGGAAGGAATGGTTGCAATAATGCAAGATGACTGGTCACACTGATGGTGTGTAGTCAGGAGGTAGAGAAGTAAAATGTTGCTGTTCACACTGATTATGTGCATGTGTTGTGTGTGTGTGTGTGTGTGTGTGTGTGTGTGTGTGTGTAATTTTATTTGATTTGCATTGGTGTAAGGGTGATAGATCCCTTGAAAGTGGAGTCACAGACAGTTGTGAGCGGCCATGTGGGTGCTGGGAATTGAACCTGGCTCTTTTGAAAGAACAGACAGTGCTTTTAACCACTGTGTCATCTCTCCAGCCCCTGATTGATTATTTTATTTTGTTGTTTTTATTTAGTTTGTAGCCTCCATGGAACACTGCTTCCCATAGTCAATGCAAATCTTTTAGATTTCTCAGAGGATGTTGTCATAGGCACACCCAGTAGTGTATCTCTTAGGTGATGCTAAACTGCGCTGCCACGTTGTCAACTGAGATCAATCATCATATCAGGAAAGAGTTCTTTGTCATTAGACAAGTGTAAAACTGAAAGACAACAGTGTTGGCATGGGATTTGACTTGGAATTGAAAGTCTGTCATGCCTTAAGTTCCCAAAGAAGACCCTGTTGCTATGTTATGCTATACTATGCTATGCTATGGTGTGCTATGCTATGTTATGCCAGAAAAGATCTTTGTTTACTCCTGTCAAAAATCTCAGCATAGCTGTTAAACATGGCCCTGCTGCCACTCTCCCCTCAAGAGACACTGAAGCTTGAATAGGTCCCACCTGACTTGGCTGACTTATTTTCAAGCCTTAGAGATTGGAAGTCTAGCCTTTATAGCTCCAACCCAAAGATAAGGCTGGCTTACCTTCTTCTTGGAGACCTTGTAGATGGAGAGCAACACCTGTGACCTGTGAGTGGCACAGGACCGGAGAAAGATGCTGCATTTCACAGGGTCTGCACCCAAAAGTCATCAAATCTGTCTGTGAAGTGGTCCCACAAGTGGAAGGTATGAAATCACCTGTGAAAGAGGGGTCCATGTCTCCCTTTCCCCACTCTCACACCAGCTCCCACAGTCTAGATCACTCACTTTGAAAGAGGTGAGATGGTGCCAAAGGTGCATACTAACATATTTTTTCCCAAAGATTTATTTATTCATTTAATGTATATGAGTACACTGTTGCTGTCTTCAGACACACCAGAAAAGGGCAACAGATGCCGTTAGCATATCGCAGAACTCTCAGTCACTCAAACATTCAGTGTGTACACCTGTTATGTCATATTTGGTATTTGATGCTTTAGGCAAACAGTTCAGTGAACAGTCTGGAATACACCCTGCTTCTTCTATCTTTGCTCAACCCATTCAGTTGTCACATGTTACCATGTTTACAACTGAGCCTTCTTTAAGTTCAATGGGTGGTGGTTTTGTCCACTCACCTGCTCCTAAGTTCCTTGTTTCTCTTCTCTGTTGAACCTCATCCTCAACTCTAAATTTTATATATACAGATCATCAAAAGAAGCAAGACTCCTATAACATAGACTCTCTTCTCCCACATCCTATGCTAAGCACAATGGAGCCACAGTGCAACACATGGGCTTCAGCTCTATTTTTACACCTGAGCTTTAACCCAGGAGCCCCCTGCCATGGCTGGAAAGCTGAAAGTTTATGGAGACCAAATGGTTCCTGTAGAATTCCATCCTTATCACTTCTCACAGGAAATCCTCAGGAACAAGAATTCTCTCGTTTCCCTATGACTATGCTTGCAACATGGTGGAAGATCAAATCTTAGCCTAGGATAAGCTGAAGAAAGATTCCAGAATCAGCACTGCCACTAATTCACCCTGGAAACCAGGACTGGGCATTACGACTTCCATATGTCAAGGTCAGCATTAACAAATGCTTGGTGTTGCTGACTAACTTACTTAACCTTACCAGCTGCTCTGTCAAGCAGATGCCATTTGCTCCCTTCTGGGGTTTCTCCCTTCCTATCCGATGTGGTGTGATTGGCCTTGAGCATCTTGGAACGGAAGCCATATCTCAGGAAAGTCACAAGGAAAAGGAATTAAGGCTATGCAGGGCAAATTCCTACTTGGTGAGTTATGTGAGATGAATGTGGGGAAGCCCAGTGGGAAGACGGGGCACTTGGCCTCCTGAGAAATAGTCCACGAGTCCCAGAGGCCCAGAGGCTTCACAGTCTTGGGTTTCTTCTGGCTCTAATAGCTCAAATAGGATTTGTTGCTGTTGAGTTTACATGAAAGATGGCTTGGTGGACCTCCAGAAGACTCCCCAGCCATCACTACATTGTCAAGTTCAAACAAGAGCCATTCATTGTCTTCACCTGCTCTCCAAAATTCTTCCTAGACCCATAATCTGTAAGTACAAGATATGCCATAACCACCTGTGGTCATTCCCTGCCTATGCCAATCCCATTTCTGCTCAAATTTAGTGTACACATTATAATAAGGAATATTTTTGCTTTCTGGAAAGTACACATAGTGTATGATGTGCAGAGTCTGCTAAAATGTTATTATTTCCACATCACTAAAGGCTTCTAAACTTTATTTCAGGAGTAAGCAAACAAAATGAATTGTCTTAGAAGGTTTCGGCAAAGGGAGGGTGAGGGCATCTTTCTTTTCTCCCCTTTCTTTCTATTATCATGTAGTCACTATGATAAAGAACTGATGTGCTCCAAAGGTCAAGGAGAGATGAGGTAAATGCTTGGGTTGAAGCACTTGTAGGTATTGTGGGTTTAGAGGATTATGGGATGTATCTCTGACTCCCTGTGTTGTGTCTACTGGTACCTAAAATCAAGTCATCAAATTTTGTCCAAATTTTGTCTAAACTTCAAATCCCAAGAAAGCCAAGATTCTAAGCTGTTTTTATTCCCTGAGACTCAGAAGGGAATGTTGGTACTATGTGAGTGATTCTCAGAAGGCAAAAAGGTGTCATTCGTCTCCGATAACAGAACTGGCACCGATTCTTGCTTGCTGTTGTAACTTCCTTAAAAGAGGATCAAATGCTCCAGAACTGTGTCTTAGTGTGTGAGATCCCCTAATTACTGAGATTTATGGTGAAAAGCAAGAGACCCTGAAATATAGGGACTGTGTCACATGCTCTGCTACCCACTGCAGTTGGAAAATTTAGCAGCTTTTTCTCCATCAATCCAGAGTTCTTGAACTTGGAATGCCAGGACTCATGACTAAACCTGGAATTTCAAGTTGTAAAGGCAAAGGCTGGAATATATACTTTCTGATGCCGTGTCCAACATAGATAGTCTTTTGTCACTTGAGTAAGCAGGTGCTTATGCAGAGTGATTTAAAGAATATAGAAGAGACAGTAAAATAGCAGGCAAGTCTGAGGGATGAGACAAAATAAAGAGAACTGAAAACATATTTTCATGTGTCAATGGTTCAACCATCAATACACAATCCATGTACCTCCTTTAATGGTTCCAAGATGAACTGTCCTTATGTGATGGGATTATAGCATCCAAATAGTGGCTCTGTTTGACTCTGACTTGAAATCCCATAACTTTTATTTCTACTGAACCACAGTTGTAGAAAATAGTTTAAATTCCAACCTGCCTCTAAAGTGTGGAAGTGTGTGTGTAGGTTGGGGTTGGGGGAAAGAGAAGAAAAGGAGAAAGGAAAAGGATACAAAGAAAGATGGAGGGAGATCAGGAGGACAAAGAGAGAAGAAGGGAGTGGAATGGAGCCTATGAACCTGACAGGCATTCCTATAGCCTTTCCCAGGGAAGCCTTGTCACTTCATGACTTTCAAAAGCTCACACCACATACAACCATCATAAGGTGGCTGCTATAATGCTCTGGTCTTCATCCTTGCTTACTAACTAGATCTTTGGAGTTTCTTGAATGAAAAACATTTGCTGAATACTCACTTCTCTTTCTCAACTAGTCAAATTTCTTCTCAAAACAGCTCATCTGAATCAAGCTTCAGATTGTCTTAGCTGCTCACATCATCCCTGATACAGTGGCTTCAAACCACCCTTTGCATCTTTAGAGCTCCCAAGGAGCTCCTGCCCAGAATCAGTCTGAGAAATTCCACGCCTAGCCACTTTCCTTATTTGTGCTCCTGCAAGTGTTAAACGTATTTGAAAATCGCCATTTGGCAGGATCTAGTCTATAGTGTTACTTCCAGCCTCAATCCAAGGTCCATTTTCTTTCTGTGACATGCTAATAAATTTCAACTTCAAGGCCACCCAACAGAAAAACAGAAGCAGCCATTGACCCTTAAATGTAGTATTTATCAAGCAGGATGCCTCTGGGATCCTTAATTCTGCCATTTATCATTTCACATCTTGAGTCTTCTGATGAGAGGAGGCTTATTAAGGCATGTGTACAGTAGCTGATATTTTACATAGACCAAACTGCCCTATTTTTTTATTCTTTTCAATGCCCAAAGGCAGTCTACCTACATGAGCAGCTGAAGGCCTACAAACCAAAATCATTAAAAAGAAAAATTTCTCTGCACGCTATACAAGTGCTAAAGAGCACCTGAAACTACTTTGCTTCTATTTGGTTTGCCCCCTGAATATACATGCTAGTATACTGCTGTTTCTTTTGAATCCCCCTGGGTTTGGATATTATACACCCAGCTCTTGGTTCAACTTGAGTTTTCACAGCTGGAACATAACCCAATGGAAATGTTGACCCAGCACCAACTAGATCATTCCAAACAGGTGTTGCTTTAATTAGTCCTATCGTAAAACAAAAATTGAAATTAAAGGAAAACATTTGAATGTACCTAAGAGTTTCTTAAGGGCTTAAAGGGAACAAGCATGCTGTTGAGGGCAGTTAAGCCTTATCTATTTTTCTCAGAGGCTCCCTTTAAAAAGTTAATAACAACTTTGAAGTCACAACACCCTTGTGTTTTAAGAGAAGGAAAACATGGCTGCCTTTCCTACTATGTTTGCCAGTGAGGGAGAAAACTTTTAAGTAAATGGAACACGACTTCCAAAATATATATTGCAATGTATTACACATATCCTCACCTCAAGCAGGAGAAAAAGAAAAAGCACCTCTTTGGCCATCATTCTCAAATTGAAAAGGGATAGTCCCTACTTTCTGTGCAAAATCAAAGGAGTTTTGTTTAAGTTCAAGTTGATGTAGAAAATATATGTCCTGAGAAGAGAAGTGGAGGAAGGGTTATTAAATTCATGCCCCTAAGGAGTATTCACGTTCATCCTCTCACACAGGGGATCATTTAGCCATCAAGTTAGCTCAGGTGTATCAACATTTCAGCAAGACCCCCACGTGCTTCCTGGGAAAGTTAAAGCCGACTTCCTCAGGAAAGCAGAGAGAGCTGAAGAGATTGGATGGGCAGAGGGAAGACAGTGAAGTAGCTCAGGCTGGGAAACCAGCATCAGCAAAGGGCAGGGGAGGGGAGAGCACTGCTTTCCAGCTCCTGGAAGCCTGGCTAGGACAACAGCTGGCCTGTTGACTCCAGTTCAGTGGGTTTGGGGTATAGTCCCTGAATTTGCATTCCCCAAGGTGACACAGGTACAAATGATAGCATCCAGAGGGGGCCAGTTCTGTTAATTTTGTAGACATGCATTTAGATGTCAGAAAATTTAAGTTACTACACCTTCCTAGTGGATTGTCTAATTATTGTTTACTCATTTAATGCCTCTCACCTTAGGGAAGACTAGGATTGGTGTAATCAGTCTTCCCTTTGATCTGGATTTGCATAGCAACATACAGCTAAATGAGCTGCCCAGGAAGGCAAAATTCGAGTCAGTAATTCATGGCATCTTCATATTTTCATAATGGCCTATTTCAAGCGAGTATTTAACAACTGGCAAAATTTCCAAAATGTCTGACAGTCAGCTGTTGTAAGCACTTAGGAGTGTGTTCCCCGCGCACTATTGGTTTGTCTACTGTATCTTTTTTGTTTGTTTGTTTGTTTGTTTGTTTATTATTAGATGATTTCTTCATATACATTTCAAGTGTTATCCCATAAGTTCCCTATACCCTCGCCGCGCTCTGATCCCCTACCCACCCACTCCCACTACTTGGCCCTGGCATTCCCCTGTACTGGGGCATACAAACATTGTTAGACCAAGGGCC
Source organism: Mus minutoides (assembly GCA_902729485.2). NCBI lineage: Eukaryota > Metazoa > Chordata > Mammalia > Rodentia > Muridae > Mus > Mus minutoides. Next base: position 54,717 of record CACVCL010028883.1, on the reverse strand, counting down.
TTTCTTCCCCAGTAATGGCCAACTAGGCCATCGTCTAATACATATGCAGCTAGAGACATGAGCTCTGGGGGTTCTGATTAGTTCATATTGTTGTTCCATCTATAGGGTTGCAGACCCCTACAGCTCTTGGGTACTCTCTCTAGCTCCTACACTGGGGACCCTGTGTTCTGCCCTATAGATGATTATGAGCATCCACTTCTGTATTTGTCAGGGACTGTCAAAGCCTCACAGGAGACAGCTATATCAGGGTCCTTTCAGCAATATCCTGCTGGTGTATGCAGTAGTGTCTGCATTTGGTAGCTGATTATGTGACAGACGACCCGGGTGGGGCACTCTCTGGATGGTCTATCCTTTCATTTTAGCTCGAAACTTTGTCTCTGCACCTCCTTCCATGTATATTTTAATCCCTATTCTAGGGAGGAATAAAGTATCCATGCGTTGGTCTTTCTTGCTTTTCTTGTGTTTTGGAAATTGTATCTTGGGTATTCTAGGTTTCTGGGCTAATATTCGCTTATCAGTGAGTGCATATTAAGTGACTTCTTTTGTGATTGGGTTACCTCACTCAGGATGATATCCTCCAGATACATCCATTTGCTCAAGAATTTCATAAATTTGTTGTTTTTAATAGCTGAGTAGTACTCCATTGTGTAAATATACCACATTTTCTGTATCCATTCCTCTGTTGAGGGACATCTGGGTTCTTTCCAGCTTCTGGCTATTATAAATAAGGATGCTATAAACATAGTGGAGCATGTGTCCTTGTTACCAGTTGGAATATCTTCTGGGTATATGCCCAGTAGAAGTATGGTTGGATCTTTCGGTAGTACTATGTCCAGTTTTCTGAGAAACCGCTAGACTGATTTCCAGAGTAGTTGTACCAGCTTGCAATCCCACCAGCAATGAAGGAGTGTTCCTCATTCTCCATATCCTCGCCAGCATCTATTGTTACCTGAATTTTTGATCTTAGCCATTCTGACTGGTGTGAGGTGGAATCTCAGGGTTGTTTTGATTTGCATTTCTCTGATGATTAAGGATTTCGAACATTTTTTAAGGTGCTTCTTAGCACTTTGGCATTCTTCAGTTGAGAACTCTTTGTTTAGCTCTGTACCCCATTTTTTTTAACTTTTATTAGATATTTTCTTCATTTACATTTCAAGTGTTATCCAGAAAGTTCCCTATACCCTCACCCCTCCCGGCCCTGCTCCCCTACCCACCCTCTCCCACCCCTTGGCCCCGGCNATCCACGCCAGCAACTGTTGTCACCTGAATTTTTGATCTTAGCCATTCTTACTGGTGTGAGGTGGAATCTCAGGGTTGTTTTGATCTGCATTTCCCTGATGATTAAGGATGTTGAGCATTTTTTCAAGTGCTTCTCAGCCGTTCGGTATTCCTCAGTTGAGAATTCTTTGTTTAACTCTGTGCCCCACTTTTTAATGGGTATATTTGATTTTCTGGTGTCCACCTTCTTGAGTTCTTTATATATATTGGATATCAGTCCCCTATCTGATTTAGGATTGGTAAAGATCCTTTCCCAATCTGTTGGTGGCCCTTTTGTCCTGTTGACAGTATCTTTTGTCTTACAGAAAGAAGCTTTGCAACTTTATGAGGTCCCATTTGTCAATTCTTGATCTTACAGCACAAGCCTTTGCTGTTTTGTTCAGGAATTTTTCCCCAGTGCCCATATCATCGAGGCATTTCCCCACTTTCTCCTCTATAAGTTTCAGTGTCTCTGGTTTTATGTGGACGTCCTTCAACCACTTAGACTTGACCTTAGTCTGTACCCCATTTTTAATGGGGTTATTTGAATTTCTGGAGTTCAGCTTCTTGAGCTCTTTGTAAATATTGGATATTAGCCTCCTATCAGATTTAGGATTGGTAAAAATTCTTTCCCAATCCGTTGGTGGCCTTTTTGTCTTATTGACAGTATCTTTTGCTTTACAGAAGCTTTGCGATTTTATAAGGTCCCATTTGTCGATTTGTGATCTTACAGCACAGGCCATTGCTGTTCTGTTTAGGAATTTTTCCCCTGTGCCCATATCTTCAAGGGTTTTCCCCACTTTCTCCCCTATGAATTTCAGTGTCTCTGGTTTAATGTGGAGGTCTTTGATCCTCTTAGACTTGAGCTTTGTACAAGGAGATGGGAATGGATCAATTCGCATTCTTCTACATTTTGACCGCCAGTTGACAGTCAGCACCATTTATTGAAAATGCCGTCTTTTTTCTTTTTATTGAAAATGCTGGATAGTTTTAGCTCCCTTGTCAAAGATAAGGTGACCAAAGTTGTGTGGGTTCATTTCTGGGTCTTCAATTCTATTCCATTGGTCTACTTGTCTGTTGTTATACCAGTTCCTTGCAGTTTTTATCACAAATGCTCTGTAGTACAGCTTGATACACCAAATCTCACTCACTTTATCTTATATTTAAAGAGTTTCTTGTTTGAGTAAGTATAAGATTAGACTTTTGTTTTAATTAGATATTTCCTTTATTTACATTTCAAATATTATCCCCTTTCCTAGTTTCCCCTCCAAAAATCCCCTATCCTCTCCCCCACCCCCTGCTCACCAAACCACCCACACCACACCTGCCCAGGCATTCCCATATACTAGGACATAGAATCTTCACAGGAACAAGGGCTTCTCCTCCCATCGATGACAGACTAGGCCATCCTCAGCTACATATGCAGCTAGAGTCATGAGTCTTTCCTTGTGTTTTCTTTGTTTGTTTGGTGGTTTAGTCCCAGGGAGCTCTGGGGTTACTGGTTAGTTCATATTGGATGGATCTGGAGGATATCATACTAAGTGAGATAACCCAGTCACAAAAGAACACACGTGATACACACTCACTGATAAGTGGATATTAGCCCAGAAGCTCAGAATACCCAATAAACAATTTGCAAAACACATGAAACTCAAGAAGAAGAAAAACTGAAGTATGAACACTTCGAGCCTTCTTAGAAGAGGGAACAAAATAACTATGGAAGGAGTTACAGAGACAAACTGTGGAGCAGAAACTAAAGGAATGACCATCCAGAGACTGCCCCACCTGGGGATCCATCCCATAAGCAATCACCAAACCCAGACACTATTGCAGATGCCAACAAGAACTTGCTGACAGGTGACTGATATATCTGTCTCCTGAGAGGCTCTGCCAGTGCCTGGCAAATACAGAAGTGGATGCTCACAGTGATTCATTGGACAGAGCACAAGGTCCCCGATGAAGGAGCTAGAGAATGTACCCAAGCTGAAGGGATTTGCAGCCACCTAGGAGGAACAACAATGTGAACTAACCAGTAAGATTAGACTTTAATAAAATCTAATTTTGTTAAATTTAATAAGATATCTCTCTCTCTGTCACACACACACACACACACACACACACACACACATATATATACATATATACACATATACACACATATATACATGTAATTTACATGTATTATAATCAAGAATTTATTTGGATTTATTTTTGTCATGTTAATATTTGTTTTCTATCTGATCCCAGGTGTTTTTGCTTTTTTTTTTTTGTTCCCCCTTTCACTTTCTTTGTCTTGGTTAAGTATTCAATATTACACCACCTTCTGCCCCATTAACTCATTAAATTAACATTAATTTAGTCTTAGTTTACTGATTATACTAAAGGCTTCCCTGGGAATCATTGGTTTACTGAAAATTAATACAAATTTGTGCTTTCTTTTTTACCTCCCTAATGTCTAAGAGATCTTGGAAACCTTGAACTTTTGACCCATCCTTGAAAACTATTTCTATTCAAGTATTGCTCCTTCCTCCCTTGTCTCTCAATTATTTTATTAGAGATATTTTGGTGGCTCTCAACCTAGAATGACTTTGTCATCCAGGGAATGAACTCCTAGAGCAATTTGAGCAATCTTTGACTCAAATTGTCAACAGCGCAAAGATTTTCAAATTCTGCCCCAGATTTTTTTTTAATCCTCTTTGATGTGTGGGCCTCTTACATTCTTTCCCATGATTCTTATTTTTGCTGTTGTCTGTATATTTCACGCTCCGCATTTCCTACTCTCCTGTCTTCCAACTGACTGAGTTCTTCTTCAGCTCTATTCAATCTGCTGCACAATTAATACATTTCTTCTTAGGGAACATTTAATTCTACAATTACCATGTACTTTATATCATTTCTTGATGCATGGAAAATTTTGCTATCAATATTTCTGAAGTTACATCTCATCTCTGACCAATAGAAATGCCCCACTTCCTGGTTCTCAGTCTTTTGTCCTATAGCAGAAGTTAGCAAGTATCCCTAGTAGAATCACAACGGGCTCCCCTCACCTTGCTGCCTATCTTCTCATTGGCTCCTTGAGTTTCTGTGTGTCAATAACTTCTGCATGCCTCTAGGCACCGTTAAAAATCAAGCTTCTAGTTGTTCTTGGCAGAGATTGAGTCTGTCGCAAGCTACTGCAGCATAGCCAGAAGCCTACATCTATATTTAGAAATTGCATTAGACATAAGGAAAATACTTCTGTATTTTTCTGACTACATCAAATGCTAGACTGTGTCACCAAAGTGGTCCTCAGCCCACCCTTTAAAAGCCAGAGGAAGCTCACAGGGATCTGGAATTCAAGATAATAATAATAATAATAATAATGTGCACATAGTAGAGAGGAGATATTAGAGAAAAAGAAATACTAGGAAAACCTTTCCATGGCTCACTGCACCACGTGGGTCTCAAATTCCTGTCAATACCCAAACACTCAGGGCTTTAGCAGGGCCATGTGTTGTCTTTACATAGTTCTCATTAGATTTGCACATAACTCAGAGAAGAACGATATAAGACATGGACGTTTGCATGTTATTTCTACTTTGATTATAGCCACGAAATATAGTGTAATTGTAATTGTGTTTACTCATATGACTGAAATTCGTGCCACTAAGGCCTTTAAGAGTACTTCTATGGGAGCAGGAAGCTGCAGAAGAAATTCCTGTCAAACAATTGCCAACTTGGTGATCATGCTCTTGTAACAATTCAGACTGTTATCAGTCCATGACAAATTAAAAAAAAAATCCTATGGCTAATCACTTGTATTCACCGAAAGAGACTTAAGCATACTTCCTGCTGAAGCCTGAGTGTGCATGTCTGTAGAGGTGAACAGCACATGTGTGAAATCTCAATGACTCAGTTTAAGGGCCAGGGAGACAGAGAGATATTAAAGTACCCCTGCAGATTCTGCCCAGAATAGACAGTGATGGCCATTTCCTTCACGTGGCTTCATCAAGTAACGGAAGCTCTCCTAGCAGGAGGCCCACGCCCCGCAGCAGCAGGACCCCTGCTCCCTGCCTGCAACAGTTTACTATCTGACACTGTTGAGACTAAGAGATGAGGAGACAGCAGCCCTTCTGTGGAAGTATTCAGCATGTGGCAGGATGCTTTCTTGTCTCTGTCTGAGCTTCCCTAGTGTTGTGTCTCCACATGAGGGCTTGTTGCAAGAAGCTTAACAACAATGTTTAAACTTTGTTAGTTCAGATTGCAGTAGGATTTAAGGTTATTTCTTCTTTGCTTGATTTTTTTTCTATATTAAATGAGAGATTTGCATGGATTGCATTAACAAATCCAAAAGTCTGGTACAGCCCAGAAGTTCAAGTTCATGGTTGCAGGAACAGCATTGGTAGCTGGTTCCCTGTGCTAAGTAACTATGCTATGATGAGGGACTTCCCAAACAACCCCACTTCTTGGCTTTGTTCTCTGCCTCTGCCACCCAACATTTTGCCATGGAGATACAAATAGGTTTCTATATGCTCTCTCTCTCTCTCTCTCTCTCTCGCTCTCTCTCTCTCTCTCTCTCTCTCTGTGTGTGTGTGTGTGTGTGTGTGTGTGTTCTCTCATCAAAGTATGAACTAGAAACTCTTGTTTGTGAGTCAACATCAAACTAAAGACTAAAATCTTAGGTTTGTTACTATAAAAATTATCTATTTGCAACCCATATTTGCAGAACTCCTTAAAATGTTTCACCTTGATCAACAGTAAAACTCAGATCGGTTCTCTCAAGAGAAGTAACGAAATTTTTCCTTTTTAAAAACATTGCCTCTAAGATGACTGAGGGACAAAGCAATGCACAGCATGTAAGAAAATGTCACTCAAAGTCTGCTTCCAACTACTGTCACAACACAGCATCACCTCCTGAATGTCATCCCTTTTCAACTCTCAAGTATTCTTGCCCTCTCTAGCTTTCCTCACCTGATTCTCAATGCTTCCATAAATCTATTCAACCTTTCATAGGCTCATTTCAGTTTTCTTTTGACCAGCTACCCAATCTGATACCACAGATCCCAGGATCCAGAAGACATCCCACAGCTTCCTGTAGAAGAAGTATGTGCTTCTTGGCTAGTACTGGGGAAAGGCACAAATCCTTCTCCCTAACTCTGGCTTAAAGGAAGAAGGGCAAATAAAACCAAGATTGATAAAACCTCTAGAAATTATATCTTAATATTGTGCTGGATAGTTTATCTTATGGAAGAAAATGCTTCCATAAGATCAGGCTGTAGGCAAGCCTGTAGGGCAGTCTCCCAATTAGTGATTGGTGAGGAAGAGCCAGACATATTGTGGGTGGGGCCATCTCTGGGCTGGTGGTTCAGGGTTCTATAAGAAAGCAGGTTAAGCAAGCCATGATGAGCAAGCCAGTAAGCAGCACCTTTCCATGGCCTCTTCATCAGCTCCTGTCTCTAGGTTCCTGCCCTATTTGAGTTCCTGACCTGATTTCCTTAAATGACGGACTATGATATGGAAGTGTAAACCAAGTTGCTTTGGTTATCATGGTTTATCACAGCAACAGAAACCCTAGAAACCCTAACTAATATATACATACTTCTCCAAAATTATATATATATATATATATATATATATATATATATATATGTGTGTGTGTGTGTGTGTGTGTGTGTGTGTGTGTATAAATGCATATATGAGTAAAATTATTCCACTTGGGCCAACAATGATCCCTAGAAGGGCCATAGAATGCTTTGACTATGGACTCTCATTTTCCCATGCTATATACAAAATTAAGATCACTCTCAATCCACCAGCCATGGCTTCTGTAATTACTGAAATGTTGTATAGGAAACCCATCCTTGATCTCAAAAGCTTGAATGTTGAATGACTTTTTGCTTTTATGAAGTACACATTGTACTAATTTATCTCTGATTCTTTATGCCTAGAAAGGAATCTAAATCTATGTGTTTTTTTAATTAGGTAACCAAAAAGAGTCTCTGCAAAGTGTGAAGAGTCTGGGTCATATTTCATTTTTTCAAACATGAGTGCTTCATGTACATAGGCACTTTTAGTATTGTGAGAATTTGTGCAGTGGGGACCTATTTCTAACAACAATGACCAATATTAAATGAACATTTTAAAATATTAATACCAATGACCAGAGCCTTATCTTCATGTTTTAAAAAACACTATGTGGATATCAATATGGAAACTGGGGCTAAGAGGAAATCAAATGTCTTTTCCTATTACTATAGTGGTAATGGGTGGTCAACTGGTACCAAGTATTCTGATTTCTAAATTCAGAAATTAACTACCTATTTCTTATAGCTTTATTATTGTTTGTTTATGTACATGTTCAGGAACTAGCCTGTGTACACATACACACACACACACACACACACACACACACACATTAATTGAAACACAGCCAATTATCACCTATGTGCAAATTGCTGTATGTGCACACAGGCAGCAAAACATTCAATGAACAATGAGCATATGGTCAGTTTCTGTTTCCAGGAGGTGGCTGCTCCTGTCTAAGGATAAACACTGCTGCTGGCTTCGAGAACAGAGCTAGCTTCAGGCTCCCCCCCTGCCCTGATGTTTATTAAAGCACTTTCCGTTTACATTACTATTATTTGCGTTGTCTTGATCATCCAAACCTCAAAGGATGGAGGCTAATGAGATCCCCCGACCCTTTCCCCATCCTTCACCACCACTCTCACGCTGAGAATGGAAGCCGCTCAGATTGATTGCACTGACTCTGAGAACCTTCAGGAACATTAATGGAGTTGCTACTACAAGCAGCTGGAGTTGCCATTCCCCTCTTACTGTCTTACTTTTTTTTTCCCCTTAAATTTTTTTAAAGCACCCACAACACCCTGGGGGAACTTTCCAGGACAAGCTGCAGGTGCTGTGGATATTTTTATTTAATAATCATTCTTGCAATTCAGCACATTTGTAATCCATGTGGTAAACTCTGACTTACATTTCTCCCAGTGGACGCTGGCCAGATGCAGAAACCAAAGAGCTCAGGGCCGATACTGCCTCTTCCTTCTTTTATGGTTTGTGCATTTGGATGTGTTTAGCATGATCTCTGAGTGCAGAATAAGGAATGTGCTGTGTTTAAAAGACCCCTTTGTTGACATTATGCAATCATAAATATACCCAGAAATTATACTCCTTGCATTGAGTGTGGAGTGCTTTAATTGGATGGCCTTCTCATGTGTTATCATAAAGAACATATGTATATTTTTGGCATTCCCATTGGATCGTGAAGTGGAGAGGCACATACTGAGAAGCACATTCCTCACATCCATGGATTGTCTCATATATGTCACCACATCTTCCCACCAGGATTGCTTTCTCCACAGACTCCAAGATGGTAACTTCTCAATCTGTCCAAATTCTATTTGGAATCCTCCTGGACTGTGTAAATGTCAGGGCCCGTTTCCTTTCCACGTGAACAGCTTTGAAAGAAGAGCTACATGCCCAACTCCCTCATAAATACAAGCCAGAGCATCTTCTTTTTATTTTTACATTGTAGGTGAAGTGGAGAGTGAAAGAAAATGGTTGGCCAAAACTTAAAACAAGAAATCCCATTTCAAAAAAAAAATGACATCCTCCTCATTTTCACCATCTAAACAAAATGCTTTTAGCCAGGATAGAACTCTCTTCCAAATAGTGAATCCTGCTGGTTAGATCATTTTACCATTATAGTCATACAGTCTATTAAGGCAGCTAAGTACACCAGAAGGCAGATGCAACCACCTGCAATTCTGGGAGAGAGTACCAACTGGGAGGCCTGGCAGAACACAGGTGACACCCTTAAATGAAGAACTCAAGCAATGTTAGCAGAGGAACTGCCTTGAAAGGTGTGGGCAAAAGTGAAGGAACTGACAAAGGATGGGTGGGCATTCCCCCAGGACACAGTGTGATGGGAAGCCGTATGGATGCTAGACCAGAGGGTACCCAGCCAGAGTGGTAGCCATTGAAAAAGGACTCTGCCAAGCTGGGTAGATAGTACAGTTTCACTGTGAAGCTACAGTCTAGCATAGAAAGAGAGAACTGTTCTAGAAGAATTACTCAAACTGCTGTTTCCTCTATCTCCCAGACCTTCGATGGTACTCCCTATTTAACTGAAACCAGTTGGTAGTCAAATGTCAAAGGATATATTAGTGATGTAGTCTGTGGATGTAAGTCTTATCTAGGAAGAAGAGAACAAGGTCAAGGCAGAGTAAAGAACTAGGGAGGAAGGCTGAATGTTGAGAGGCAAAAAGCAAGCTAGTGAGCATGATGCCCTGGGAATTCTTGCAACTTTACAAAAATCAATTCTATCTATTCTTCATGCCACCACAGGAAGCAGCCTGAGAGGACATCGAAGTCAGAAATAAATGACACTCAAACTTTAAATAGTAGTTGGCAGAGCTTTCTGATGAAAGATGTGGCAAACATTAACCAAATCATTGAACTCCAAGTTCAGTGAGAGACCCTGCCTCAAAGAAGAAGGCTGGGCCAGACAGTGGTGGCATATAAGGTAAGATTAGTCCCAGCAGTTGGGAGGTAGAGGCAGGTGGATCTCTGTGAGTTCTAGGCCAGCCTTGTCTACAAAGGGAATTCTAGAACACCCAGGGCTATTACACAGAGAACCCCTGTCTCGAAAAGAAGGAGGAGAAGGAGGAAGAGAAATGGAGGAGGAGAGCAATCAATTGAAAAACATAAGCCTTCATGTGCAAACTCACATACATGCAAGCACACAGTCAGACGAGAACATGAACATGTATATAAAAGACATGGATAAAGAATGGATGGATGAATTAATGTAATTTTAGAATAGCAATCAGAGGAAAACAATGAGTCTCTGGAAACAACATCCTGTACAGTAATCACAAGCTTAGAAATTCATTAAAATCTTTGGGAGAATGGCCACTAAGAACTCGCGCCTTCATTACTTTAGCCTTGGAAAACTTATGCAGCATCAGTGGTATAGAATTTTGTCTGAGATAGTTCTGACTAGCAAGTACAGGCTCTTCATTACGTCATTTTCATGATTATAGATCTCATATCATTGATACTCAAATACACAGTGTTCATTCTATTTTTATTTTATTAGATATTTTCTTTATTTGCATTTCAAATGTTATTCCCTTTCCTAGTTTCCCCTCTGAAAACCCCCTATCCCCTTTTCCCACCCCCTGCTCACTAACTCACACATTCCTGCTTCCTGGCCCTGGCGTTCCCCTATAATGGGGCATAGAACCTTCACAGGAACAAGGGCTCCTCCTCTCATTGATGACCGACTAGGCAATCCTCTGCTGCATATGCAGCTAGAGCCATGAGTCCTACCATGTGTTTTCTTTTGTTAGTGGTTTAGTCCCATGGAGCTCTGGAGATACTGGTTCATGTTGTTGTTCCTCCTAAGGGACTGCAAACCCCTTCCACTCTTTGGGTACTTTCTCTAACTCCTTCATTGGGGAACCCTGTGCGCCATCCAATGCATGGCTGTGTGCATCTACTTCTGTATTTGTCAGGCACTGACAAAGCCTCTCAGGAGACAGCTATATCAGTCTCCTGTAAGCAAGCTCTTGTTGGCATCCACAATAGTGATTGGGTTTGGTGGTTGTTTATGGGATGGATCTCCAGGTGGGGCAGTCTCTGGATGGTCTTTCCTTCAGTCTCTGCTCCACACTTTGTCTCTATACCTATTTCCATGGGTATTTTGTCCCCCCTTCTAAGAAGGACTGAAGTATCCACATGTTGGTCTTTCTTCTTCTTGAGTTTCATGTGTTTTGTGAATTGTATTTTGGATATTCCAAGCTTCTGGACTAATATCCACTTATCAGTGGATACAAATGCACACTGTTCATTCTATTTTTTAAATTGCTCTATCATTGAATGTTTCTTAGAACTGAAAGTATATCATGATTTCTTTGCCTCATTTTCTTTGGTTTTGTTGTTGTTGTAATGCAAAATAGCACAGTGTATTCCTCTCAGGAGGGTCCCAAATTTGATGTAACATGGCCTTGCTAGTATGGGCTCATCACCTATATTTCTTTTCCTCTTTGGGTTGGGACCTTGGTGACTCCAGGACATAGAGTAGCACCTGCTTGGTCAGGGTTCCTTCTGTGTTCTCTCCCCTTCCAGGCTGGCTTGAAGCACCAGCTCCACCATGAAACCAGTGGTCTGGATTAGGCTGCCAGCTCAAGAGCTGTCCATAGCATGGGTGAAAAACAGGAAGAAACCAAAACCAGTACCTTTCAGGAGTTAACGAGCAAGGGGAGTCAATGGGGCAATCTGAAACTCCAGAACAAGGTGGGAGGCTGGATGGGACAGAGGGACACAGGACATGCACAGAGGAGTGACACTTCTAGTCAAATTCAGAGAGAGAGAGAGAGAGAGAGAGAGAGAGAGAGCAAAAATCACGCATGTACAAGCCACTTCCTAGGACCTGGAGAGAGAATATATGAGTATCTGTTGCATCTCAGCCTCAGTACTACTGTAACATGGAGAGAGGTTGAACTGCATCTCCTTTGTCTTTTCAGTGTTCATCGTGTCACCATTAGCCCAGCTAAAAGAACAGACACAGCTGCTCACTTTCCCTTGTACTAACGGAGATGGGGCTCTGACTGGGATGAAGATGGAAACCAATGAAGTACTGCTTGTGATGGATGCCTCCTGGGTACCTGCTCTTCCCAAGGCTTCATATATCTTTAATTAGTCTTACTTCTCATACTGTTTAGAAGCTCTACCTGCTCCCTCCTAAGGACTAGTGATATAATTAGACAGTTAGAGGTGTTTGCCACCAAGACTGACCTGAGTATAGTACCTGGAACCCACACAGTAGATAGAACTGACTCTTTTGAGTTATTCTTGGACCTCTGTATATTCACACTGGCATACACACTCACACACACACACACACACACACACACTTATCCACACACTCATAAACACACACTCACATGCTCATACAGACATACATACTCTCTCACACACATTAAGATAAAATGTAAAAAAATAGAAAGTAAATGCAAATATTTGTCATGTAATATATATGTTACAGTTGTCATGTAATATATATGTTACAGTCACAGAATCAGTGAAGCTTGCAGGTGACTTAGTGGTCCTTGGTCTCTTTTGACAGGAGAATGGCCAAGTGTTTTCAGTGCTACACATATTAGAATTCAGCTTGTAAAAAAACTCAATCTAAAACAATATTCTTTCAAATGAAAACTGTCACACCAGATGAGTAAGCCGCAGAACTTCGGAATGTCCCTTACACCCTTTACAGGCTACCCAAGCACGGTACTGTCTTTCTGATATTCATTTGGGGAAAGATGGCTTTTCCTTACTCACATCTGATAACAATAATCTATCCAGGGTTTATAGGGGATGGTGTCATGGTGAATAGAGAAGGTAAGAAACAAGCAATTACATGGAATTAACATATTTAGAGAGCCATTTCATGTTTTGAAGGGGATTTTTCATTTCTGAATATCCAAGAATTACTAATCTACACATCTTAAAACCTGTTTTTTTACACAACAATAACAGGGGAAAAAAAAACAGACCTGGCTAAAGAGAGATCCCCAGGAGAGAAAACCTTCAATTTCTCACACCTGTGCCTTCCACGGCTCCTATGGAAAGCATAGCTGGGAGCTGAAACTGCTCCCCTGAGAGGGCTTGTTGGAATAGTAGAATTATTAAATAGCTAAAATGTCATGGGCAATGTATCTAGGTTACAAAGACAATACAAGGAAGGGCTTCCAAAATAATGTCCCCACCTGTAGCCGAAGGCCAAAGTGATGAATATAATCCCAAAGAGTAGACAATATGAAAAACAAGGAAAGAAAAGAAACAAAAAAATATAGTGAGTAAACTCTGGAATGTACTGCAAGCAGCCCTGGAATTCCTATTCAAATTTTCTCTTTGCCTTACCAAATTCTGATACTTGTTTTTATAATGAGTTCATGTCTCATCCTCTATTTTAATCAGAGAAACAGAAATGACCTTACCATTCCTGAAAAAAAAAATAGAGAATTATGAATCCTACAGAACTCTGTCCCCATTGCCCCTCCACTTTGATATGATCTCCATTCCTCATATTGACACAAAACTCATTTGTTGATTGTTGTAAAGCGTTGGTAAATCATCCTTCCAAGAATCTTGCAACTCTTAGGGAAGATGGCCTCTAAAACATTATCATTAAGCCAAACTGTTTAGATGTTCAATTAACATTTGTTCTAGGTGCAAATGCTATCATAACTAACTACCCCAGGCACCCATCCCAGGAGTGTAAGATAAACTTTTATTGTATTCATATACTCCATGAGTCAGAAGCTGTAACACCCCACCCCACCCCCTACCTTAAAAGGTCAAGTCCTAGGAATTTCAGACATTTGGAGGAAAGTATGGCAGCCTAGTTTAGTCTCTAGATCACTCCAGTCTGGTTTCAGATTCCGTTGTCTGGTCCTGTGATTTTAAGAGTCCCAGTTTCTGTAACATGTGGTTTTTGTTTATTCCCTTTCTGAGTTCTAGGACTCTCTCTCTCTCCCAAGCCTTTGGTCAGTGTCTTATTCAGGGTTTCTATTGTGGAGAGACCATGAGCACAGTAACACCCATTTCATTGGCACTGGCTTACAGTTCCAGAAGTTTAGTTCATTACCATCATGGAAGGAAGCATGGCAGCATGCAGGCAGACATAGTCCTGAAGAAGGAGCTGAGGGTTCTACATCTTGATCTGAAGGAAACAGGAGACTGTGTAACACACTGGACACAGCTTGAGCATGTGAGACCTCAAAGTCTTTCCCCACAGAGACACACTTCCTCCAACAAGGCCACACCTCCTGATAGTGCCACTTCCTATGGACTATGAATCCAATACCTGAGTCTAATGGGGGGAGGCATCGATATTCAAACCACCCCAGTCAGGGTTTGATAGGGAATGAAACTAGATGTGAGTGTTTGGCTGCCACCTGGTGCAATGCCGCTCTTAGAATCCTTCATCCATATCTGGATCTTCCTCATTGTTTGTTACTCTCTACTCCTTTACGTTCTGTGTGTTTGCTATGCATTCTTTGGCTACAAGCAGCCTATTATTGCTGTTTTACTGTCATAGCTTTAGAAGCTTTATTTTCTCTGGTATTATTTTTGTAACTGAGGAGCGTGCTTTTAACAGGACCGAGATTGACTTTTACCACCAGATAAGGGAGACAGCCACATCAGTGACCTTGGGGGCATGTGATCCTGTTGCATCCTCCCAAACCAAAACTCTCATTAAAGCAGCTCTAAGACTTTTATTTAAGCTGTTGACTTCCATTAAAATATACATTCCCAGACAGAGAGTGGTTTCTTTTACTTTTTTCTCTTGAATATATTTTTATTAGATATTTTCTTTATTTACATTTCAAATGGTATCCTCTTTCCTAGTTTCCCCTCTGAAAATCCCCTATCCCCTCCCCACTACCCTTGCTCTCCAACCCACCCACTCCTACTTCCTAGTGCTGCCATTCCCCAATAATGGGGCATAGAACCTTCACAGGACCAAGGGCCTCTCCTCCCATTGATGACTGACTAGGCCGTCCTCTGCTACATATGCAGCTAGAGCCATGAGTCCCACCATGTGTCTTAGTGTCTCCGAACACTTCTTCCTTAGAGAAAGTTAGCTATCTTACTGACATTAGTTTTCACGGGAGGTGAGAGGAGGTGAGAGGAGGTGAGAGGAGGTGAGAGGAGGTGAGAGGAGGTGAGAGGAGGTGAGAGGAGGTGAGAGGAGGTGAGAGGAGGTGAGAGAATGCTGGAATGTCCGACCTAGACTCAGGAAGTCAAAGCTGAAGCTGAAAGGATGAAAAGGTTTTGAGGATATAGGCAAGACTGTGATTCCACAATGAAGGCTGGAAGCATCAAAGTCACATGCAGCTGGTATGGAGTTATAATCCTGTACTCTGGCTTTGTCAACTATCACTGAGTTAAGTCTTCCCAAGATTGGTTTATTAATTTCCATCCCTTTTGTTTTCATTCATGTTCATCCTTATGTCCAAGGTGCCATGTCAAAGCCAAGAAAGCATCTCTAACAATAGAAGGTATAATTTGTCTCTATAGCTGGGCTCATGTTTCTAAACTGAAGACTTGTTGCCTTTGCTGTGTCCCATTGTTTTGAATCTCTTCCTCATGGATGAGAAGTGAAAGCTGCCCCCATTGCTGGCTAAGCATTTTCTCTTACACTCTCTCTTACCCTATCTTGGTAATCCCTTCCCTCTCTTTCATCCTCTTGGATAGATGGATGGATGGATGGATGGATGAATGGATGAATGGAACCAGCTTTTTTTTTTTTTTAACTTGCATCCTATATTACTCATGTTGCACAGGTCTTCCTTTTGACCATTAATCCCGGATGTGGAATCTTGTCAAGTCTTACTTAAAAATCAAAGTGCTCTTTGTACAGCCACTAAATCTTCTTCATCTTTCATGACAGGGATATCTTCAAGGCACTCCATCCAATTTGTTGAACATGACCTCCCCTGCCTGGGTGCTTGCAGCCTTCCCTCAAGAAAGTGGGCTCTTCCAGGTGTTCTCCCACCACATCCTTCAAGAATGCTTCCAAGAATTCCCTCCACATCACCCTTTTCTACCCCCAGCACACCAGATGTTATAAATGCTGCTGTCCTATCTTTCTGCTTATCTTAAGAGAAATCTTAAAAGAAATATGCAGGATATATCTGGCTATCATCAAATCCTTTGGAATTACTTCCAAATAGAGGGATTTTAGTAACTGCCTCTTTACCTTGGCTGCTCTTCCCTTGAGTTCAAGTTGTTTTTGTTTTGTTTTGTTTTGTTTTTTTAATGGTAAAATGAACAGCCACATTTTGCTTTGTTTTGTTTACCATTTTCATGACATACTATGTTGCTTTAAAAAAAAAAGGCTTGTTTCCAGGTCAATTATCACCAAATGTAAATTTGGATCAGGGCCAAGGCTGAGGGCCAAGGTCCTCAGTTCAGAACCAACTGGGAGATGGCTATAGCAACCTGCCCGACTTGAACTCAGAAGATTGACTTTCTCGTGTGCTATTCTGGTGTTAGATATACTTCTCTAGCCTATTTCTTGTGGAGCTGAACAATAAATCATTTTCACAAGGTACAGCTATCTAGTCCTATTTAGCAAAAGTCACAGCGAGGTAGATCCAAAGACAAAAGAGTGGGGCCTGAGTTAAACTCATCCACTTGCTACTAGTAAAAGTAACTGCTCCTTAAAAAATGCAAAATGGACCAGTGAGATGGCTCAGCAGATAAAAATCATTTGCCGCACAAATGTGATAGAGTTTGAGTTCCAGACCCCATAAGAAAAGCAAAGTGACCACTCCTAAAAATTGCCCTCTGACCTCCACGTGTGCGCCATGGCAAAATTCACACACTTACACATTTACACACACAGTCAATTTAATAATAATAGTAACCTATTGTTATTATTAAAATAATAATTTTAAAAATAAAGTGTAGGTTGTGGGTCTGGAGCCAAAGAAGTTCTCTTACTCAAATTCCCCGAGAAGAGAGTGCCAATTGTGAACCATGGGATCCCATTAATATCAGGCTGGAGAAGAGTTAGAGGGATTGCTTATTTTAAGATCCCATTTGATTTGATATGTTCAAAGGGTCAAGGGAACCCAACTTTATAAAAGAAGCCAAGGGATTCTGCTGCAAGAGTCCAGTAAACCCCACTCAAGAAGAAATTATACTAAGGTCTCACAAGTTATTCTCCAGAAAAGAATTTATAGAGCCAGTATTATTAAGTCAAATTACATCTTGGAGTTATTTAATCCAATATCTAAAATATTGGATTAAATAGTTAAGCACACTTCATTCTTGATTTGTGATGTTTCGAGTGTTTAAAAGAGGGTACAGAACATTTCCAATACCCCACCCCTCCACCTCAGAACTCCTATTAATGACATAAGTACAGTGTACTGATAGCAGTTTAAAAAGTATTCACTTGAGTGCCTGGGATAAGAGCCACACCAATTGTCATCTGTGCTCATCAGAAAAAAACATAAAGACTGCTGGAGCTTTGGTCATACTTTAAGAAAGTTGGTGAACCACTGGCACATGTGAAAGAAAGCAGATGGGATCTTCAGGGACTTGCTATTCATGTCACCTGAGCAATGGTCTTGCTGGCCCTGAGATTACACCCAGCCTCTCTCCTCTCATTTCTTTGAACTGCTCTAGCCTCTGTTCTAGTCCTGCTCAAGCTTGCTCACCAATGTCACCAGGAACATACACTCCACTCTCCCAAGTTAGTTTCTTTATAATTGATAATTTCATCTTAAATTATATGACTCACGTGTTTTCTAGCTAACATCTCTCCTTTGAACAAAATCATGAGAAGAAAGTTCTTGCATTGCTTGGTTACATCTCTAGTACCAAAAATGTAGAATCAGCTTGTCCCTAAATCCTGACAAAGGGAGAGTGAAGGCTGAGGCCCCAAGGTATCCCCCATTTGATTGTGTTGTTCATTTCCTCTTTGCAAACAGACAGGAGCCATTATGACCTTCGTTATGTCTTCGGCTCATCATGCATTGTTTGTTTGTGTTTACTGGGAATTCTGAGACAGCTAGGAAATTCAGACAACAAGCAAGTGCCTCATTCGAAAGATGGATACCAAGAAGTGCTCTAGGTTGTGTAAAGAGAAGTGGCTGTTTGTTTTCCTTTGCTGGATGAAAAGAGGCCAAAAGCCTTTTTGCAGTTCCACCAAAGAGCCAATAAAACAGAAACAAAACACACGTGTGCCAAGAGTTCAACAACAAGGCGGAAGTGGCTTAGGTTTGCGGTCTGTTACCACATGACAACATTGAGTTGGAGCCAAGGTATTTTCTGTTCTCTGCATGTTGGAAGGCTCTGCTTTGAAACAGAGAGGGAATAAGAACATTGCAGAAGAGGAGAACCATGTACAAGACAGCAGTGTGAAAGCATCAGGAGAGACTTCTCACCATCACAGAGGGATTCCAAATTGCCCCTACACAAGGGTAAACAAACTCTCTCTCTACTCTCTCTCTCTACTCTCTCTCTCCACTCTCTCTCTCTTCTCTCTCTCTCTCTCTCTCTCTCTCACACACACACACACACACACACACACACACACACACACACACACAGAGGATAGAAATACTGAAAGTTATTTTTAAGCTTTCCCAAAGGATGTTTTAAAAAATATAAAATTACAATATTTACTTCGAAGCTTACTAATTCCAATGAAATAAAATTAGAATGGTGGAGGATTTGGTGGAATTCAAGGACCTGATTCTTTCCCACTACTATTTTACTAGTTACTGCAACTACCTAGTGCTATGCAATGCTTGAAGTCTCGATGGTATCCAGCATATTTTTATGCATATTGTTCATAGATGTTTTCATTTATACCATTGGAGTGCATAGCTGTTTTGGTCATGTAGCCCACACATTTAAATATTCACTATCATCTGGCTCTGTTTTATAGAAAACGGTTACCAACCTTATCCCTAGAGGGTGAATATAAGAAGAAATATATGACACAATAAGAAATTGTTAATCTGATCTAAAGATCAGTTTCATATTGTTCAACCTAGTTATTCACTATTTAGGACCTGTCCTTCAATATTGACCTAAAGAGTACTTCATCTCCAACAGATGGAAATGCCCTGGCATCAAGCTGTATAGTACTTTGCTTTTGTGTTTGGTACTCACTACATATAAAGTGCCTTCTCTATTATTAGAAAATTCTACCATAGGTTAAAATTATGTTCTCCTAAAATTTGTATGTTAAATCCCTGATCTCCAATACCATAGAATGCGCCTGGTTTGGGGAAATGGGACCTTTCAAATGTTACAAGGTACCCACTAGAGATGACGATTCAGGAACAGTGTGTAGACAACTGAAAGTCTTTATTCCAGTTCACTGGGACTACACTCAGGTATTCGGAACCTAAGTATTACCCAGAGCATTTACAGAAAGGGTCTTCTATGAACAAAAACCACATCCTAGTATCTGGTTCTACAGCTGTAGTAGAAGGTTTTACACAAGCAAACAGTTTAACAGAAGCTAAGAGGATTTAGTTGGCGCATCTTGACCTCAGGTTCTTAGAGTCGAGTTGAGTAATGTTCCTTGGGATTCCCCATCAAGGAAATAAAAATCTAGTTAAACAAGAATATATAATGGAGAAAACTTCACACTGTCTTGCCCTGTCATAAAAATGGTAAATTAAGTTAAAATTCAGTAAACAAGGCAACCCTGATCCATCTGGTGATGTATTTATGGGAAGAGGATAGAGCCAGACAAGGTTCCACAAGCCTATAATCCTAGTAGCTAGAAAGATTGGGCAAGTTTTAGAACAACTTGAGCACATATTGATCTCCAGGCCAAACTGAACAACAAGATGAGGCCTTGTTTGAAGCAAAATAAACAACAAAAAAAGATGCTAGGGTACAAAAACATCAGCGAGGTATGCATAGCCTGGGGTTAGACCATGCAAAGGTACAGGAAGGAGAGGACCAGTAAGCCAAAAAGAGAAACCAGAAGAAATCAACTACCCACACCACCATCTTAACTTAGGACTGTCATTATAACAAAATTTATTTCAGTTGTTTAAACTATCCATTCTTCGGTACTTTATGCAAAGTAGTTCAATCACTCGAGCATAAAAGTTATTCCTCATTTTTTTCTTGCATTCCTAGTGACATCTGAAGCCATGTGTACAGAATTCATTGACTAATTTACAGAATTGAATAAAATATTATATCTAAAATTTGCTGTATCCAGGGATATGGGAGGAGAGTTCTAGCATGGTAACTCAGAACTCTACCAAATTGCTCCAGAAGGTTTTAGAGGGGCCCAGCCAATCTACAATGTATCAATGTCCAACACAAACATCAACTTAGTGTCTCTGATGACCCACTGTCTTCAATTTAAACTGAAGATGTATAGCACCCGTCCCCCTTTTCATTTGGTCTACTGAGAAAGAAGAATAATCAGAAAGCTGGATGTGAACTCCATTGATTAAAATAGCATCCCTTTCACAGCCAATTCTAAATAAAAAACATCTTCAGGAAAGCCCAATAATGAACATGAAACAGAAATATTAAATGTGCAGCTCCAACTTACATTCCAGATGTCAGAATATGCAAAAATACTGGCAATGCAACCAAGATCAAACAATTGGAGGAGCCAAGCTTTCCCTGGCTTATGCAAAATCTGTTGAGTAGAAAGTGCAACTGCTTCACATGGGATGGCAGCCAAACCCAACCTGAAAGAACTAGCCTTGAAAGCATCCCTGAAATGCAGAGACTTTTCTGATTATTCCTTTCTAAATGAACAAAGAAAAGGCTTCAGTATGAACAATGTCCAGATGCCCCAGAAGCCTACTCTGCTTGCCAATTCTCCTGACCGAACACACATTCTATCCTTTCAGATTTCAGCAATAGCTCAATGTTAAAAATAAAAAAGCATTATTTTATCTACCAATGGCTTCATAAACTTAGAATATGGTTAGAAGATACACAAGGAAAGAGCACTGGGCAAGTCTAAGGAATTAGAAAATCAGAAGTTATTGGTCATTGTCAAATCTGATATTTCCCAGATCCATACACTTTACCCAGGGACTTTCCATACAATTATTGGAAAACCTGAACTGCATTATCCCTAACCAAATCCTACCAAATCCTACCCTTAGTGGCATGAGGAACCCTTCCCTCTGAAATAATGCAAAGACCACTGAAGACTGATTTCACAATAGAGATCTGTTTGCCTTTTCAATGATAACTTCTTAAACATCTCTAGAAAATAATGTCTGCTCACCAATTTGCCCTTGGCCAGTAGATCAAGAAGAAAAATATTCATAAATTGTTAGAAAAAAACAAAAACCGTTGTCTCTGTGTGTGGTGGAATTGTTCTTCATGAGGAAAGTTCCATTGTTAGTCCCTGATGTGGTAACTCCAGACAGACCAGCCATATATCACTTCATTAAGCCTACATCCATTGCCTGATACATCAATGTCATGACAGTAGTAATACAAAGCTACATACATCTGTACAGCTCAGAGATTAACACCGTGAGATTTGTTCAATTGAGCTATTGGGATCTCAGGAATTTTTTTTTTTTTTTTTTTTTTTACTTTAGACCATACAAATTATCAACTGTTATTTATAATCTTCTTCAGGGTATGGGTGGTCCTTTGAAGATGGAAGCTCATGTGTATTTACTTAGTATTTGAGTGCAATAGTGTATATTCTCATTAAGCCAAGGATTCCAGCACTTGGGAGGTAGAGATACCAGGTTGGAGTTCAACAATATCTTTGACTGAAAAGCCAATTTGAAACCAGCCTGGGCTACACAATATCCCATCTCAAAATGAAAATCCATACTCTCTAAAAATAATGTCAGCCACACCACACACCCTTGTGTCCCTAATGTCCAATTACCATTCCACATAAATATTTCATGGCTCTGTGCTCCCACCCTCATTCAAACTAATTTTTTTAGAGTGTCATAGCCATGCACTGTTGTCCGGTTCAATTACCCAGTTGTCTCCAAAACAGACTTGCTATTCAGACCATCAAGGTCCCCCTTTGTCTCCAACTTAAAATATAAGAATTTTCCTTGTATTTCTTTTTCTTCCCATTGACGATCTTTTCCCAAACTTCACATGCAATTAAAAACGTCACTTCCTAAAGCTTGAGTTCTACAACCAATACCCCACCAGTCATATTTCCCCCTTTTGTGCTCCCAAATTTGGGGATGGCATAATCTTCTGTGTCACATAATTTAATAACAAGTTGCAGTTTAAGAAGCTCACCAGCAAGCCGGGCAGTGGTGGTGGATACCTTTAATCCCGGCACTCGGGAGGCAGAGGCAGGCAGATTTCTGAGTTTGAGGCCAGCCTGGTCTACAGAGTGAGTTCCAGGACAGCCAGGGCTATACAGAGAAACTCTATCTCAAAAAAGAAGAAGAAGAAGAAGAAGAAGAAGAAGAAGAAGAAGAAGAAGAAGAAGAAGAAGAGGAGGAGGAGGAGGAGGAGGAGGAGGAAAAAGCTCACCAGTTTCTGCTTTATAGCATATCATCCATTTTACTGAACTGTCCCCTTGGTTTTCCCCATTTAGTTCATTGTCATCATCTCAGAATCAAAAGAGTCTGGCAACAAGGTGGGTTTATAGTTGTTGAATCAGAGAGTTAATGAAGCAAACGCCTCCATAGTAAGAGTATCTCAAGGGCAGAAACCATGGTGCCATGTTTTTCCATTTTTAATCCTCACAGGCAACTAAGTGAACCTCCTTCTTACACAGACTCAGACTCCTGCTGGTATCAAATACTAACAAGTTACCCAGACGTTATTGGATTTGGAGACAAATACTGTGGGATGATTATACTGTAACAGTCACTGCCTAAATTCTCCCTGAGAGAAGAGGAAAGGAAAAACAGAAAAGGGGGTATAGTAAGTGTGGGTGGGTAATAACTAGCTTGTTAAAAGTTGAAAACGAAGCTACTTATATAAAAAGCATTGATCAGTCCCTAATCTCTGTGTTTCATTCAACACCTTTTACAATGTTAGATACATTATTTCTGTCCTATAAAAAAATAAAACTTATTTTAAAAATATCTCTTTCTGGTTTCTGTGTGGATCCATCTCTCCAAAGAAGAAAAGTATTTTATACCTGTTCTATACCTAAAGAAACTGGCAAGTTCTCATGAAAGAGACCTTGGTCTGAGCATTTCCTGGGAGAGTTGGGGAGAGACCAGCGTTGGGGAGATGGTGGCTAACCACTTGCTTATCAAAGCCAGTCAACTGGATGACTTTTTCAGCCACTACTGCTCTACTTGAGTCCTGCTCCACAGTGAGAAGGCAGCTTCCAGGGGGCAAGGCTCAGGCAATAAGAGTATCTGCACTCTACACTGTAGGTGCCCAGCTCCAGCACACAAGCAGGGCCCTTCTCCTCCACCAGCCAAATCAGAATATGACCTATGGGGCAAGATAGCTATTTTAGAAGACATTTAAAACAGGTGTGCCCAGAATCAAACATGCTATGATTTCTAAATGTGGTGTTTATATAAGAGGCTGACAGGCTGATTTTTTCCCCCTTTCCCACACCTATCTCCATCCAACTGGCCAACTTGAAATGAAGCCGTCTAGACTCAGTTTAGATGTTCCTTTCTCTAGGAGGGCCCAGGCGAAATATCCACCCTATCTTCCAGGTTCCTAGGACATTATATCAGTTTTATACTCCAATG
Organism: Mus minutoides; assembly: GCA_902729485.2. Taxonomy (NCBI): domain Eukaryota; kingdom Metazoa; phylum Chordata; class Mammalia; order Rodentia; family Muridae; genus Mus; species Mus minutoides. The sequence goes on along the minus strand of CACVCL010028883.1, from coordinate 31,231 downwards.
CACTCCCCTATTACTGATTGTATTTTTGATTTTGGAATTGGATAAATCTCTTAATCCTTAGAAGTACTTGAGCTCACTCAGCACACAGCTATCCTGAGTTGGTTGTGGAAGCCTCTTTGGTAGGAAAGAAAGTCTAGAACAGATAATTACAAAGCTCTGAGTTATGGTTATTCCCCTATGTTATGATCTCTTTGAGGCCAGCATTTGTGACTGGTTACCCTCTGTGGTCTCTGCCTCCCTCAGCACCTGGCACAAAGGAGTGGCAATAAATGTCTGCTGGATAACTGAATAACTTGGTCCAGACTCCTCATTTCTAAATGAGAAGGGAAAATCTCATAAACACAATCATGAAGCTTCCTAATTTACCCAGGTAAGCAGTGGGCAATGCTAGGCTTTTCTTCACCATTTTGGGATTATTTCTCAAACAGAAGGGTAGGGAAAGTGACACTGATCTTTAACAGAGCCCATGTGGCTCTGGTACTTGCAGCAGCTGCTCCAGTGGTCTAGAATGGAGAGGATGTGACCAGGGTCTCCAGGCAGGGCATAGGTGAGCACAGAGCTGAAAGCCTGCTCCTCAATTTGAAGTCCTGAGAGGCAATCTGGAAAACCTCTTAGCTCGACTGTGCACAACAGCAGTCGGAAACAGTGCCGGTATCTCACCAGCACTGTTACCACAAGCGGCAGGAATTCCAGAGTAATGGCAGGGGACATTGTCCCTACCTGGGTCCTAGGATAGAGTAGAGGAGGGAAACCTAGATGTACCATTTGCCTGTCATTTGTGCAGACTTATTTATGCAATTACCACACTTATACAAACATGGCTGAGAAGCTGTCCTTTGCCAAAGACACAGAAAAACTGGGATTTGAATCCTGCCTGTACTCTTTCCAAGCTCCTGCTGCCCATTTTTTGTTTGTTTGTTTGTTTGTTTTAATTATCTTTAATCATTTTAACATAACAATAAAATAAAAATGCTAAAATACAAAGAATACATGTATATATTCTTTTTTATTATTAGATATTTTCTTCATTTACATTTCACATGTTATCCCGAAAGTCACCTAAACCCTCCCCCATCCCCCGCCCTGCTCCCCTACCCACCCACTCCCACATATTGGCCCTGGTGTTCCCCTGTATTGGGGCATATAAAGTTTGCATGACCAAGGGGCCTCTCTTCCCAATGATGGCCAACTAGGCCATCTTCTTCTATATATGCAGCTAGAGTCATGAGCTCTGGGGGTACTAGTTAGTTCATGTTATTCTTCCACCTATAGGGTTGAAGATCCCTTCAGCTCCTTGGGTACTTTCTCTAGCTCCTTCCTTGGGAACCCTGTGTTCCATCTAATAGCTGACTGTGAGCATCCACTTCAGTGTTTGCCAGGCACTGGTATAGCCTCCTACGAGAGAGCTATATCAGCGCCCTTTCAGCACTATCTTGCTGGCGCATGCAATAGTGTCTATGTTGGGTGGCTGATTATGGGGTGGATCCCCGGCTGCAACAACACTCAACTACAAACTTTATCTCTGGTCCTGGCTGCAGATCCAGTACTACATTGTTCCTTAACCCACCCACTTTCTGACTTTCCTCAAGACCTTTTTCATCAGTTTCTTGGGGTGTCTTCCTCCTACCATACATCATCTGCCTGGACTCCTCTGATTCATTATAGCAAAGCAAAAGAGAAAATCTTTGTTGTCAAACCCATTCACATTCTCACTGAGCTTTGTCTCAGTAAAAGGTAAAGACTATGCCTGGGGCTGGAGAGATGGCTCAGTGGCTAAGAGCACATGCTGCTTTTGCAGAGGATCTAGGTTTGTTCCCAGTACTCATGTTAGTTCACAGCCATCTAGCTATATCCTCAGTTCCAGAAGATCCAACCCCCTCTTCTGACCTCAGGGGCTCACACAAGTGAACATGAATATAAGCAAAACACTCATAAAATCTTAACAGCAAACAGAAAACAAACAAAACATTTGAGAGATGGCTTAGTGGTTGAGAGTACTGGCTGTTCTTCCAAAGGTCCTTGGTTTGATTCTCAGCACCCACAATTGGTTGCTCACAACTGTCTGTAACTCCAGGCTCAGGGGATCCAGTGCCCTCTTGTAGTCTCTGTGGGCACTGTATGCACATAGTGCATAGAAGTACATTCAGTACATTTGGGCAAAGCACCCATACATATATAATAGAAATAAATAAAATTCTTCTAAAAATGGAAGAAAATACTACCTATGGTATTTTGGCATGCAGTTGCAATCCCATCATGAGAAAGGCCAAGGTAGAGGATCCAAAGTTTGAAGCCAATCTGTACTATATTTGAGACCCTTTCTCAAAAATAAATCTGCCCTCTATACCAAAAAAGAAAAAATGAAAGAAAAGAAGAGAAGAGAAGAGAAGAGAAAAGAAAAGAAAAGAAAAGAAAAGAAAAGGAAAAAGAAAAGAAAAGCTGAGAAGTTTGTCATGTCAAATCTTAGGTATAGGGCTAAAGTGGCAGCTCGGTGATTAAGAGCAATGATTGCTCTTCAATAGGACACAGGTTCAATCTATGGAACTCACACAGTAGCCCACAACTATCTGTAACTCCAGTCCCAGGGGACCCAGTGCCTTCTTCTGGGTCCCATGTCACATGCATGGGTCACATATACATTCACGCAGGCAAACACTCACACACAGAAAATAATAAATTTAGGAGCTTTTAAATCTTCTCTTTATACAGAGCGGCAGACTCGAGGCTAACAGGGTTGTGCTGTGCAGCGCGCTTCTGATAGCTTTATGATGACTTTTACAAATGCACAGAGTCAAAAAGGTGAAGGGCATTTCAACATACATTCACGTTGGATTATTTAGAAAGTTTTGCTTTTTATCTCCTTGTTACATGTAACAGCCTCTACGTCCTTCCCCTGATACTCAAGTTACTGTTACTGTTAAAATGGACAGGACAGACAGTAAGGAGTTCTAGGGGAACAGGGTAATTTTCTAAGATAGTAATTGATACAGTACTACTAATTCCATGTTTCTTTGTGGGAGATAGTGGAGGGTCTGCATTTATTACTTTGTGAAATAAAATGCAAAAGAAATCAAATTGTGACTCTTTATTTCTAACATATGATGTCAAAACTCCAAACAAAGCATCATTTTGAAGTGTGATTATGAGAATCAAAGTTATTAATCAATTAAAGATAATCTGAGGAGACAGAGAACATAACTCAGATGAGAAAGCACTTGTCACACAAACATGAGGACCTGAGTTTGATCTTGCAACCCACATTTAAAAACAGTTATGGTGGCAATATAATATCAATTCTGGAGAACAAAAGTCCCAGGGAGTCCTTGGGACTTGTTAGCCAGCCAGCCTGACCTAATTGGTGAGTTACAGGCCAACGTGCTAATCATCATTTTTAATATAAACCTTAAATAGTGTTTGAGGAATGGCTTACAAGGCTGACCTCTGGCCTGCATGTGAGATATTCCTCAAACACACACACACACACACACACACACACACACACACACACACACAAACATATTTTGAGTATGAGTATTCAACAAATCACATAGGATAAAGACAGCAGTCTTATATCGTAAATAGTTGTGTCAGGATGGGGTAGATGTGCTACCTAGTTGGGTTTCTGGGGGGAGGGGATTGGATATTTTCTCCATTTACATTTCAAATATTTTCCCCTTTCCAGGGCTCCCTTTCAGAAACCCTCTATCCCACCTCCCCTCCCCCTGGATCTATGAGGGTGCTCCCCCACACACACCCAACCAGTCCTGGTCTCCCTCACTGGCTTTCCCCTACACTGGGGCATCCAACACCCAAGGGCCTCTCCTCCCACTGATGCCCAACAAGGCCATCCTCTGTCACATATTTGGCCAGTGCCATGGGTCCCTCCATGTGCATTCTTTGGTTGGTGGTCCAGTCTCCAGGAGCTCTGGGGGTCTGGCCTATTGACACTGTTGCTCCTTCCATGGGGCTGCAAACCCCCTCAACTCCTTCAGTCCCTTCTCCAACTCTTCCATCGGGGACCCCCGGGCTCAGTCCAATGTTATGTCAACTTGATAGAACATAGAGTCTTCTAGGAAGAGGGAACAACAACTGAGAAAATGTCACCACTAGACTGACCTGTGAGCAAGCACGCGGTACATTTTCTTAATTAGTAATTACTGTAGGAAGGCCCAGTTTACCAGGGTGGAGCCACCAATGGGCTGCTGGTCCTAGATGTTACAAAGGAGCAAGCTGAGCAAACTATGAGAAGCAAGCCAGTCATCAGCACTCTTCCATGGCTTCTCCATCACTAGCTGCCTCCAGGTTCCTGCCCTGTTTGAGTTCCTATACTGCCTTCACACTGAACTACAACTGTAGGATAAAATAAAACTTTTCCTTCCCAAGTTGTATTTTATTATGGTGTTTTATCAGAGCAATAGAAACCTTAACTAAGACAGTAGATTTCCCCTTCAAAAACTGTATGAACTCAGTCTTTTGGACAGAAAAAAAATTGAAATGAGAAAAGGGTCAAGGGTTAGTATTCCACTCTTGAGTCTAGACTTCATGTTCCATTCACACCTCATTTCTAGATAGCCTTTCCTTCGAGGGAAGTGGTTTGAATTAGCACACAGGCTATGTGGGAATCTTAGGAGAAAGTGCTTTGATTTCTATTATCTATGCAGCAGGTAAAGATGCAGAGTCACTCGGATGTGCCTTTGACCCAGAGCATTGAACTACATGAGGATAACGGAACATTTAAGAAGAAAGGAAATATGGGAGAACTCCTAAACCTATTCTAGGGCCTTGGGAAAGATTTTGGACTACAAGGCATTAGACTAGAGGCCAGCAGCAGCAATGAGGGCACAGGAGAGAAGATCCAGAAAATCTGATGGGCCATGTATATCACCAGGAGAAATAAACACCAGCAACTCTATGGTGGCAATAAAGATATTCCTGACAACAAAGGAAAGGGTGCAGACAACTGTACCAAGCTCTTGCCCTTATATGTGTACCAAGCCCTGAAGTCATTTACATACTTCTCTAAGCTGATAGCTGATGAAGGGTGAGGGAAGAACTCTGATTGCTTAGGTTTTAATTTAAACCTTCCCAGAAGTGACTATTAAAGCTCCTAAGGTTTCATAGGGCTCGAGAGAGAATTGTTTACTTCCAGGAAAATAGAGATTGTTACAGTCTTTGCACACTTTATTTTCTACCAAGTGACATTTGTAGACAACACACATGCAGAAGGTCAGGAGCTGGCAAGTGTGCAGACTACTGTGGGACACAGAGCCAGAGAGGCAACTCCAGATCCACTTCAGAAGCTGGGTCTGTCTTCAAAGGGTTTTCACTTGCTGACCCCTGGCTGGCCTGTGTCCTCCTCTCAGAACAACCAGACAGACGAATAAACACAGATCACAAATGGACCACATGTTCCCTTCCCTTTCCAAGAGCTCCATAGCTGGGGGCCTGCCTGTTCCAGACTTCCCTTCTAGGTCCTACTGAATCAGCCCCACAGACACTTCCTCGCTTCCCCTTCACCCAGAAACACATGGGAAATCGTGACCAAACATGGGGACTCTCCACACCTGGATAAGAAGCTCATTCATTTCAGCTTCTCTTAGAGTCAGGGTCTATGGTACCAGAGTGCCTGCTTACTCTTTGCTTTAACACACTTATGCTCACTTGTTTCTTCCATTAAATAATGACCTTAAAAATCAAGGCTCCAGTAAACTCTTAATATTTCCCAATGAACAGTGGCTTTGCCATTATGATCTTGAGAACAGACGATAATGACAAGAGAGATGACAGAGACTCCAAAACAGAGAAGAAAGTCTGCTGGATATCCAGTTCATTTCATTTCATTTCCTTAAGGGTTAGATCTAAGTACATGCTAAAGTACCTTTGGATGCTACTGGCAGAAGTGGAAGGGGAACGAATCAGAGGAACGAATGCCTGATGGAAGACAGGTGGCGAGGAGTGATGAACGCCACGAGCCTCCTGATATAGTTGTGTCCTGCAGCTCCACCATGGCCAAAACATACTCCCAATGCTGTGAAATGATGTCCAGAAATCTCCTCAGCCAGTGAGGATCTTTCTTCTCCTACATCCCTAAATTGAGATATTACTGATCTCTAAAAAGTTATAAGTATTTAAACTATATATCAATGTGACTTTGGGATTAAGCATAGAGCCATAAAGCCATCACCATTATAAAGACAATAAACCTGTCAATGACCTTCCAAAGCTTCCTTCTACAGGATTTTAAAACTGTTTTCTCATCTTGTTATAAGAATAAACTGAAAAAAAAATAGACTGGCACAAAATCTATCTTCATAGCAAAATTTGAAAATATAAGATAATACAGTTATCTATAGGCAGTATGTGTTTCAACAGATTGTCAGAATTTACTTACCTTGTATAACTAAAGCATTGTGTTCCTTAATCAACTCCTCTCCAGTTCCTCACCATCCTTCAGTGGCACAAACTCTGGCAACTGTAGCTCTACTCTCTGCTTCTGACTTTGACTATTCAATTTCCATACATAAATTACATCATGTGATGCCTGCTGTGTTCTACTTAGTTAACTTCATAAAATAATGTGTAGAGACCCAATTATGATCCACATGATCATAAGTAGGGTGGGAGAATCTTTCATATTCTCTCTCTCTCTCTCTCTCTCTCTCTGTGTGTGTGTGTGTGTGTGTGTGTGTGTGTGTGTGTGTGTGTGTGTGCATTCGTGTGTGTTTATAATGAATTTAATTACAATGAATGTGTCTTGGGAGAAGGATATTTGCATATCAGTAAAGTTACCCACAGAGACCAGAATAGATCACTGAATAGTCAGACCACACTTAAAAAATAATTATGAACCACTCAACTTGGATGCTGGGGACCAAACTTAGTTCCTCTGGGGAAACACCAAGTATTTTAACTGCTGATAGATCTCTGTAGGCCCTGAATCCTTTCAAAAGGCAGAATCACATACATACATGAATATAAACTCATTCTGATTTTTAAAGCAGATACTTAAGCAATTTTATAGTATTGCTATTAGGAAATAGCCATAAATTAGGAAATTATCCATAAAGTGAATACAAGAGTGTAGAAAAATGTTCAAGATCCTGTTTTAATTCTTGAGCTAGATACCTAGATGTGAGATTGATGAATCATGATAGTTTTATGTTTAATTTCCCAAGAGACATCCATACTCTTCCCACAATTGGCTGTGCCAATGGCATTAGCACAGTTTCAGGCATTCCCTTTGATCAACATCCTCACTAGCGCTTATCCTACTTTTATGACAATAGCCATTTTCACAGATCTAAGGCGGTATCTCACTATGGTTTGAACACACATTTTTCTGATGATAGGTGGAGTTTCTATGTAACTATGGCCCATTTCTATCTCTTTTTTAGACGAATGTCTGTTCAGCTTCTGATTCTACTTTCTGAACTGGACCATGGGCGGTTTGCTATTTCAGTGTGTAAGTTCTTTGAATACCCACCTTGCTAGGTGTATCTTTTTCAAAGTTTGAGTATATGAACAATATCAAGTCCTCTATCTTATGAACCTGGAGCATCTTTCAATGTGTTTTTGTAAAGTTCTTTCATTGATAATTTCTAATTTTCATTTTACAGTTCTTTTACAGCCTTTGTTAAGATAATACTTAAATACTTATTCCCTGTAATACTTCTAGAAATGATAATGCTTATGAATTTTCTCTTCAGATGTTTCATCATTAGTATACAGAAATGCAATGTGAATTTGTTTATTGAATATTCCAGTGTTTTCATGAGTTTCTTCAAATTTCACTAATAAGATGGGATATAAACTCTACTGAAAGAAAACTAAATAGACACCCTACACCAAATCCTAACAGAGCACTTTCATAAATTCTTATAATATCCTTTCTGGATCAGAGTGCAGCAAAGAGGCTAAGACAAAGCAAACTGAGCCTCTAAACATTCACTTTTGAGTTTACTTATAATGGAGAAAAGGGAGAATGAGAGTGAAGGAGATTCCTGAAGAGAACCCTGGAGACTTCATCTGAAAAAATGATGAAAATAGATAACACCATACTTGACTGCCTTAAAGGATGGGAGTAGCTGCTGGAGAAAGCCCAGCATCCTTCAGGATAGCATCCTTGGAGACCATTTTGGTTCTCTTTTCACACCTGGCACACATTTATTTGGTACCAGAGGAAGGATTTTTATTTTAAATTATGCATGTGGCTTTGCACCTTTATTTTACCAGAATCAAACTAAATGTTATTCCACAACACTCCGTAAAGTTAATGATACAATGTGACTAGAACCCTTTCCTGAAACATGACATTCTCTGGGGACTCTGGGGGTATTAAAGGGACTGTATGCCAAGGCCAAATCATACCTCAGGAGCCACATAGAAGTTCTACAGGTACTTTAATTCCAATGACATATATTCCCAGGTTTCTGTGAATTCAATCAGAAGTTTATATGCAAAGCCCATGAAAAGGCTGTTGGACCATGGCACAGGATCAGGGATCTGCCCAGATCTGAGCAGTGCAGCTCAAATCCACAAGCACATGCAGGGAGCTAATACCTGCTCAAAGCAGAGAGGAAAAAGCAGAGACTGCAAACTGAAGAGAAATCAGAAGATAAGCTCAGCTTCCCTTTGATTCCACAAAGAGAGAAAAAAACTGACTAAGGGCTATAGTTACTTTCATGGAATTCAATGAATATTTTAAGTTTAATCACTAGCTGTTAATGATCTAATTAACTGTAATGTATCTAATAATGGCTTTTATTTCCATTTTCTAGATTTAATCTGTGTTTGCTCTGATTATGACACCATCAAATTCATTTGTGACGTCACTCTATGTAGGAAATGTAAATATATGGTATTTGTGTGCATGTAACTATGTGTATGTGTATCTCTCTCTCTCTCTCTCTCTCTCTCTCTCTGTGTATGTGTGTGTGTGTGAATGTGTGCATGTATATGTGCTGACTTAGTACAATCCTCAGTATCAGATTTCCACCCACAAAAAAAAGTGCTCTGAGAAGACTATGTAATTACTTTACTACTTAACTACAAAGGATGAAGGTGGAGGAATTTGGGGTGCAAACATATGTTGTTATGAAGAATCTTTCTTCTAAGGATATATTCTCACCTTCATATATAGCTGCATCCTGTTTCCAGACATCATCTCCCCAATGACCATATATTCAGAGACCAGGAGTGTTACAACTATTAGGGAAGATATCTGGACCATGGTGAAGAAGAGAACTGTTTTAGAAAAGAAAAAGAAGAAGTAAACCCTGCAGTAGCCATGGAATAGCTCAGGTTAGCACATGTCTCCGTCTCTCGGCAGCCCTGTAATCCTAGCATTGAACTTGATCGTGACTACTCTTCCTCTCAACAGCCCACAATACATACATTCCAGCCCAGACAAGACTCCCCAGTGTCAGCATCGTTTTTGCTTCCCCTTCAGATCAAGACACGTTTGGTCCTCTGCTATCACACATTTAGAGCAGATGTTCCTTTAAAAAAAAAGGATAAACCAGGTGCTTAACATATTTTATTCCAAGGGGTAATTTTAGAAATTATTGCAATCAATGAGCTAATAATAATGGTGGTAATGATGAGGCCAAGTTATTATTACCTATTACCTTTAATCATCGACAGCAACTCAATTGAACATAATTAGAGGCATCATCATAAATAACGTGGAGCAGATGGAAGGACACTGGGTTTTTCATTTCCAGAACTGAGTGGGAAGGTTAATGATAGAGCAATGGACATGAAGAATGGGCTATTTATGTTCCCAATCCACATGGCACTTGAATCTTCTCTGGCTGATAGCTATAAAACAGAACTGAATTTAACTGAATATGTAGCCATAAACTCCACACTTGCAAAGCCTGCTAATTAGATTTCCAACGACCTTCTCCCCTTGACTCTTTACAGGACCTAATTCGTGTGGGCTAAATGATGGCTATGTTTGTTTCTTCCAATTGCATTGGCACAAGAAAAACAGTGATAGTGTGTCCTGTTCTAGATCTTCCCTCCAATCTCCCCAGCTCCTGAAAAGCATGCCTCCAGGCTTTACAGATTTGAAAACATGCAAATACTATGGTGAGTCAGTGAGCATTAACTTAATATTTATTATGGAAGACAGCAGGAATGATCACTTCCTCTCCATTAACTCAACAACAACAAAACACTTCCTATGTACTGATAACTGTCATGCAAGGACAGACCCATAGGACATACATGTTCATTTCCTACCTAGGCCATTACATTTGGGTAGATTCATGATTTCCATTGATAATACATAGATAGCATGGTGACATCCACTGTCTGTGAAGCAGTAGCAATCTGTATTTTCTCTATAAAACCACTTTACCTACAACATTGAAGTTGTAGACACATTCCTGTCTCATAATGACTTACCATACTGTGGGCTCTCTCTCTCTCTCTCTCTCTCTCTCTCTCTCTCTCTCTCTCTCTCTCTCTCTCTCTCCCCCTCTCCCTCCTCCCCTGTCTCCCTCCCTCCCTCCCTTCCTTCTCTCCTCTCACTTTCCTTGATCTGACACACATTCAGTACTGTACCAAGATAAGTTTTTGTATCTTTAAAGGAACTTGCCATCTAGGAGAACCGATAATACTATTAACTATAGCTGGGTATGGTGGCTCACACCTTTAATCCCAGCACTTGGGAGACGGAGGCAGGTGAATTTCTGAGTTCGAGGCCAGCCTGGTCTACAGAGTGAGTTCCAGGACAGCCAGGGCTGCACAGAGAAACCTTGTCTCAGAAAAACCAAAAAAAAAAAAAAAAAGACTATTAACTATAAAATAGAGCTGATATTAGTGACAGTTCCTGGATGCAACACAGAATCAGGTGACACAGATTTGCCTGAATGGCTAAGCAAGCTATTGTGAAATTCAACTGCACTTGGAAGGTGCTCACACAATGTGCCTCACCTCTTGTACATTGGCCATTGCAATTATAACCAATCGTTAAGGACTGTGCAGATAAAGAACAATTCTTTAACAAGGTTTCTTAATATATATATATATATATATATATATATATATATATATATATATATACTCCTCATCAATCAAAGACAATTATCACATAAATACCCTAGATGGTAATCACACCAAAATGATGCAAGCCTCCATGTTGTGTTTCACATTTATGGTCTTTTTACTCAAATGTCTCTCAGTGAATAAATACTTATGTTCTATAAATATGTCCAAGGAAAAATTTCTCCACTTGTACCTTCACATACCTCATGATAGAACCTAAAACCAAATCCACTTAAAAGTTTTATGGAGTTATATTCTTCTTTTAAAAATCATAATTCCCATTAAAACCAATAAAAATTGGTATAAAAATTAATAGCAGGATATAAGCTTATAGAATCTTATCAATATATCTTTACAATCTGCTGGTCTCTTTGAGATGTGCCAAACACAACCACAATTTATTGATGGATTTGACATTTTGGGGTATAAAATTTTATATGTGTTTTCCTTTACTCAATTAGTAAATCTCATTTAAGTTAATATTGTCATGAGATTTTACTTAGCAGTGGCCCTAGCCAAAGTAGATACTTTCATTTAAATTGTTTGCTTAAATAGTCTAATTCTCCATTTTACTTCATGAAAATAGAGAAAGTGAGAGGAAGTGGAAAACTTTGGCTTGAAAACAAAGCTTTACTGCGTAATCGTTGTATACAATGTTGCATATACGGTATGTGAGAATGGAGGAAAGACTGAATGACAAAAACCAAATCTCTGATGATATCCCACAAAGATTCCAGTAAGAGACCTTGCCTCCAAAAATATAGTGGTGGTGACGGAAGAAAACACCCAGCATCAAGCTCAGGTCCCCACATGTTCACAAAGTCCAGCTTGTACTAGGCCTCCCCTGTCTCCTCCTGAGCACTGAGGTTCCAGGTAGGAAGCTGTACCTGCTAAGTGCCTACATGGGTGCTGGGAATACAGATTACAGTCCTCGTACAGTATGTGCATCATCCACTACAGCCCTGATGTATCCAAAGCCTCGTGGTGTCACATATCACACAAAACATATTGGATTTCATTTGGTAAGCCATGGACCACCACTGACAGTCTTATGGTCTTTTTTCCATGTTTAGCAGATCAGTGGCCCATCATTAATATGCTCTCTTTTTTCATCAGTCACTATATCACAACTACTATCTCCCTACTCCTGCTCAACTCTATCTGACATTCTTGCTGAGGCACGTTCTTCCTAGGATCTGATGCCAGGGTCTCCCTTTGTAGACCAGCAGGCTCCTTGTCCTCCTGCTTTTCCACAAGTCATTACACATTGTGGAGACCTGCTTGTGCTATCTCCTAGTTAAAACTCTGTCATCAGGCCCCTTTCTCCTGTAGAACAAGGAAGGCTACCTATATATCTTCCCACTAACTCCCTCAAGCATACATCCTCTGGAGCCTCTATACTTTGACTAAGAATTCCTCACTGTTTTGTTAAATGCCTTAGTTTCTCACACTGCATACTTTAATGTCCAAAGTTCAGCTCTGATTGCACACTTCCTCTAAAATCCCATGCAGATAAGCTCCAGCTTTGTTTCTCTAATTTTATCCATAACAACAGAGCCTTGTACCCCCACTTATCTCGTTTCTCTGTGTCCCCTTGTACTACTGCCTCCCTCTTGTAGCAGACAGCAACATTTCCCACTGCTCTCTGTATCCCTAATGCAACTCTCAATAGAAATGGGATGGTTGGGCCGGGCGTGGTGGTGCACGCCTTTAATCCCAGCACTCGGGAGGCAGAGGCAGGCGGATTTCTGAGTTCGAGGCCAGCCTGGTCTACAAAGTGAGTTCCAGGACAGCCAAGGCTACAGAGAAATCCTGTCTCGAAAAACCAAAAAAAAAAAAAAAGAAAAAAAAAAAAAGAAATGGGATGGTTGGGGTAGCTAGTTTGTTTATTTTCGTAACACCAAGCTTTGGAAGATGCCTAAAAATATCAAGAGTAAGAAAGTTTAGAGAGAGAGAGAGGAAATGTACATGGTAATGGATTAGATGAGCGACTATAGGTTGGGAAGAGGGGGAAAAGTTGATGGATTCTGCTTTGAAAACAGAAAATATGCCCTTGGCATCCACTGCAATCAGGATGTGATTTTGAAGCTGCAAGTGCTCGTGATTAGAACAGAATAAAAAATGAAATTGTCCTTCCTTTGCAGATCCCAGGCCTAACACACCCACCCATCTCTTGAAAACTTCCTCCGAGATGACACTGAGTTTCTTTAGACCTGTCTCTTATCCAAATAATTCCTAGGACAATAATTCACATTGGGCACGTCTTCAGCTCCTTTATCTCTCTGCATGTGTGTGAGCTAGGGGAGAAGGAAACAGAAAGTGATTTGCAACCTGGCGCAGGAAAGAGAGGACTGTCAAGGAGACCAGATATTGTTTTTGTTATTACTGCCTTGCTTTTAAGCGGGATCTGTTTATTGTTATTGTCCTGCCCCCTTCACTGATGCTCCATCCATTTCCTCATTGCAAGTGTGAAAGGAAACCTGGCAAAAGTCACCCTCCCTAGAGCTCCGAATCAGTCATGGAATCATCCTGAGGTTCAGCAAGACATCTGTTAGGCATTTGGAGCTCCTGTCCACCCTGCCTGGAGGGATGTCAAAGCAGGCAGGCTCCCTTCTCCTGGAAGGCTGTAAAACACACAGAGATAAGAAACTGGAGCAAAGTGCTAGTGACGCCCTGCTTAAAAGAGCAAGTGCTAGACCCTGGAGGATGCAAGTCTCAGAAAGGGAGACTGGCAGACAGGCAGCTTACATAGACGGAACTTACACTTACACTTACACTGAACTCAGACAAAAAACAGCCATCGAGTAAATAACACGTCAGCTGCGGAAACTAGTTACGTGATACAACTGACTACTTCTCGACACAGGAAACTGGTAGATGCTTCTGTGAAGAGTTTTGGATTGTGTGTTTAATTTTTCAAAAAGCCATGCTACACTGAAGAGCCTTCTTGGACGCACTGATTATTTCTCGTTATAAGTGTCTGGTAGGAATTCCAACAGATTGGCAGAAGTGTTTCGTTTTCTCCCTACAATTCAAAAGCTTACCAAGGAGAAAAATCGACACCAGAGAGGAAGGAGAAATGAAAAGAAAGAAGAAAAGAGACAGGAGCTACTAAATAAAGGTTGTGGTATGAAATATCTATAGACACAAGCTTCAAAGAGGAAACAAGAAAACTGGGCCAAGGAAAGAGAAAAATCTAAATAATAGGTTTTAACTGACTCCAAGATAAAAGAAATCCTAGAAGCAAAGCCACAGCTGTTGCAACAAAAACAGTTGCAACTCCCAGTTCTCACCTGGGAGAACCAAAGCAATAAGTGAGCAAACCTTGACTGGGAACAAGATTTGAATCATCAGAACAAAATACAGAGCTGTGGGGTCTGAGAAAAGACAGGCAGAGAACAGGAGAGAGAGGGAGAGAGAGAACAGGAGGGGGAGCAAAGGAAAGCCAGACCAAGAGTTGGATGCCTGCTTCATAAAGTATTAATAACTTGCAAAGGGTTATTTGTCATTGCTGACTTAAAAAATTTATTACTCTCTATTAACAAGAGACCAGAATGTCCAAAGTCATTGGCTTGGAGTGTTTTTAAAATGTGTCTTCATGTAGGGGACAGTGACCCAAGTTGACAGGCAGTCTCGTTGTGAAATGGGAGAGCAGGGACTCTAAATCTGCCTGTTCCCACACTGGCTGTTCTGATAATGGCCAGAGAGCACCTCTGGGGCTCAGGGAGACTTTGAAGTCCAGGAAAGTTTTGGATAGCAAAGTAGGAGTGGCTGTGGACGAGAGGATGAGAATTTATTGTGGGGACCTTTGGGGGCGTTTGTATAGAAGCTTTAAATTAACTTTTAATGCATAAGAAAATCTGAGCTGTCGCCCACTGCCTTAACTTGATTGCTTTCGTGTTTGCTGAGTGCTCTTCAGATCACCACAGACCAACTTATGATCTGCAATTTTATTAAAACAACACAGGGGGAAGTGAATGCCTCCAACTTTAGTATAAGGGGTCAGAAAGCAGGAACATGGGTACCATCAGATCACTCACTAATCCATATACGGCTAAGGGAAAGATGCATGGGGAGTCTCGGGAATGTTATAGATCTCCTTGAATGAATGTGTGTCCTTGAGGAGGGGATGTTTTCAGAGTTGCCACCTTCCCATTGGCCCTCTTCTCTTCTACCCCGAGAATACTGTAAACTTTTGATCCTGTGATTTCTACCTGTATTCACACTATGCCACCAGCTACATCCCATATGCTCCATCCACTGGCCTTCCCTTCCACTGAACCCCTCTCCACTTGGCATCATTCTAGTCCTCCAGAACCCTGGATCTTTCCTGACCCCCCTACAGATGCTTTCAGGTGCCTCCTACCTGGATCCCCATCATCTTCTCCAAGGTCCTTCTCTTAGCTCAGTCATCTTCCCACATCATCCTCTCTCTCTCTCTCTTCCAGCAGGGTACCAAGTTCTTGAAGGCAGTTGGCTTTCTGGCTTCACAGCACCTGGTGCTTACAATCCATTCACACTGGACACACAAATTACTACATTTGACACAGGGACACAATCATAAGGATGACAAGAAAGCAGAATGAATTTTTTTTTCTGCTTTCGTTGGTAATAGGCTAAGAAATTCTATAACATTTTATCTTAGCTCTTGACAACTTTTGGAGAAAACAGACCTATACACAGGTGTATGTCCACACTCATGCACATCTGTGTGATTTTAAAAGACATCTCAGTTCCTGGCACTTTCAGCACAATAGCATCTGCTTTGGTAGTAAATGACAGGAATCCCTATTCATACTTAAGCTTCCAATCTCTTGAACTGTTCTAGTTTACTGTCTCCATACTTCTTAACATATTTGTGAGAAAACACTAAAGATTTAAAGAAATGAACTAATCGATTCGATAATCAAGCCTGCCCACTTCACACTTTGTAGAGATAAATTAGCATACATTTTCAGAACTCAGTATCATACATTTTTTTTATCAATATGGAAAACACACTTCCTTTGTGCTTGCTATTCTTTCCTGGTAATACTCAGCTACTCGAGAGGCTTTAAAGGAAAAGTTTCTATTTGTTGTTAATTTGAATGTCTTTTGAAATCAAACCCTTAATTTCCTTTCATGTCTGACAGCCTTCTAGTCTTTTGAAATCTTTAGTTAAGAAATGGCATTAAAATAGCATGTCATTAATTTCACACCAACTAATAGGTTACATCTTCCTCAATCACTAAAAGACATTGCAAGTAGTAATTTTGCTATGTTTTAAACTAGGAACACCTACTGTCAATGTACAACACACAGCTTAAATTCACAAAGCATGTTTGGCCATTGTGGCAATGCTTGAAACTTCAGCTTAAATGTAATT
Source organism: Mus minutoides (assembly GCA_902729485.2). Lineage (NCBI taxonomy): Eukaryota > Metazoa > Chordata > Mammalia > Rodentia > Muridae > Mus > Mus minutoides. The sequence goes on along the minus strand of CACVCL010028883.1, from coordinate 14,814 downwards.
GCATCTTACTGACAGTTCTGTAGATGGTCAAATAGGTGGCATGTTGTGAAGGTTGGGGCTTCAAATACACTAGTGTGAACTAAAATATTGAAAGAAAAATATATTATTAATATGAAAAATAAAAGAATGACAAGAAAGAAGGTTCTAGCTGTCCGGAAGCATCTCTTGCAGCATCTGACAATCATTAAACTAATAATTACACAGATATGATGACAAATGTCACTGCCCCTCTGAATAAGGCAGGCTTGAGTTGAACTTTGGAAGATTTTCTAGAATTTCTAGAATTTAGTGATGCATACTGAGAAGAGGAAACATGCACAGAAGTCCTGAGACAGAAGGAGTAGGGTGTGTGTAAAAAAACAACTAAGGCCCAAGACTGGAGTAAAGTGGCAGAAGATAGTATATGAGTCTAGGGAGATGGGAGCAGAAACATATGATCCCATATCCCTCCTCATTACCTTCTAATCTCCACAGTTAAAATTCCTTCTTGTATATTTTTAAGAAATCCGACAATGCACAAACTTTCCACATTATTTTCAATAGGAGCATAGTGGGCTACATCATACGAATGTATTCATTCATTCACTCATGTCAGGCTGAATGTTACTTATATTGGCTTGGTTTTAGTTTTGCTACCACACAAAGTACAATAATGGTTTTCCTGACCCACAATGTTATGGTCTTTCAAAGATGTCAGCAATTAACTAGAGAACACTTGGATAGAAATAGCGTTAGACATGTGTGAGCAATAAGCTGATGTGAATTTTTAAACGATTTATGTATTTTTATTTTATGTGTCTAAGTATCTGGTCTGCATGTATGTAAAATGCACCACATGTACATGCCTGGTGCCTGCAAAAGTCAGAAAAGAACATCAGATCCTTGGTACTGGAGTCATGAGCTACTACGTGGGTGCTGTGATTTGAACCTATACCATCTATAAAAGCATCGAATCCCATTAAGCACTGAGCTATATCTTTATCCCTTAGTTAATGTGATGCTTTTTGGAGGGACGAATTAGAAACATTTAAGGTTTAAGAATAAAGTGAATCTACACTACACATGGATGTTTATTTGTTACTTATTGAATCATATTTCCTGGCCCAACTGGAGAGTTCCTGGGCATCTGTGGACCTGCATATCATCTTCAGCCAGGACAGAGGAGCATTCGCTCATTGTCTAATATTCAAGATTGGTCAACCTTGGAGATCTTTAATTTCTGGATTGTCACTTACTACTTGTGTGTTAGAGAAACTTTAGCCACCACGTCTACCAAAAAGAAAAGATAAAATTATCTACCATACAGAACTGTCATACTGAGATGATATAAGCAAAATTTGGAATTCCTCCTGACCTGGGAAGGTTGCCATAAATATTAGCTGTTAGCTGTGGTAAACATAAATAGAAAGCCAGTGTGGACCTGGGGAAATGGCTCAATGGCATCTTAGTTACTTTTTTTTTGTTGCTGTAATAAAATATCCTAATTTTTTTTCTAAAAAAAATAAACTTAAGAAAGGGAGGCTGTATTTTGGTTCATAGTTTGATGGTACAGTACATCTTGATGGAGAAGTCATGGCAGCAGGAGCTTGACATCGATGATCACATTGAATCTAGTCAGGAGGTAGAGTTAGATGAATGCTTGGTCTCAACATGCTTTCTCCTTTTTATTCAATCTAGTATCTCAGCCCAGGGAATGGTGACACCCACAGTAAGCAATTCCCTAATTCAGTTAACTTAATCAAGATAATACCCTACAGGTGATTCCAATTCTCTTTAAAGTTGATTATCAGTATTAACCATTATTTCACACAGGCAAGAAGACCTGATCCTGATTCAGTTCCTAGAATTAGAAAGTGAGTATTTGGGAGTAGAAGAAACATCTCAAGGGTATTAAGGAGAGTAAAACAAAAGTTTTATGAAGGAAAAGGGGGGAATATTGATGATGGAGGATGATGAGGTAGGGCAGAGGAGGAGATAATGAGGGGATAAGCAACACTAATGGTGCTTGCTGAAAAGATCTTATGCAAACCTGTTATTTCATAGGCCATCTTTTTACAGTAGACAGTGTGTAATTCAGAGACTCAAAACTAGACAAAGTGCACAAAATTAGTGACTGTGGAGCCCTAAATGGGACATCTATATCTCAACTCCCATATCCCAAGGCTCAAGGAACATCATGGAAGAGAGAACATAAAGAATGTGAGAAGCAGAGGTTAGTGGGAGGGAGATGAAAATCAGTGTCTGCAGGATGTAACAGGATCACTGATCACATGAAGTCACAACAGCCATGGATGCCTGCACAAGACCCCCCACCCCCACCCGTCAACATTCCAGCATGGCTGTGGTAGGAGACCATAAGGCTCCATCCTCAGCTTAGGCACCATTGGTGGTTGATGGCAACTAGTAGAGGGTTTGTCAGTTTTTGTCAGGAGGGTCCCCCTGGTAGGTTGTGCATGCCTGAGAAAATGGATATATGTCAATGTGCTTATGGGCAGCACTAATTGGATTCTGTTTTATTTTCAAAAAAGCCAAATAGAATTTGGGAGAAGGATATGGGGGATTTCAGGATGGGTTGGGGATGAATATAGTCAAAATACATTATATATACATTCTGAAAAGAAATTAAAAATAGTATATTAAAAATGAATGTCCACTGAGAATATCAAAGCTTGCTCTTGAACAGGAAGTAGGTCTCATATCATGCTGTCCTATCAGTTAAATAAATGTTATACGAAAGCATGTGGATTTGATTTATCTTTGAATTTAGAAAAGACTGGAATAAAAAGTCTTACATATTAAAAAAAAAAAAAACACTGAATTTTTTTTCAAATCTCTCCACAAAAGCTTCAAAAATTTAGCAACAATTGGCAGAATCAATTCTGTTCCCCTGACTCCACTGTGCTTGTTCATGTCACAGGGATGGGGGAGGGGGATCTTTCATCTTTTCTACTTTTGGGGTCTGCACTGTAAGCAATGGATTCCATTTGTTTGTCAATGAAGTTGCAGCTACAGAATAAATCTATTTCAAACTCTGATAAGCAGTGCATTTTCTTCTTTCACTTTATATGACTGCAAGTTCCTTCAAACACACTTGATGTATAAGGTCTACTTGTGTCTGAGGCCCACCCAGTGGGGCTGCACTGGAGGCAGTGGAAGGTGCTGAGCTAGAAATGTGAGGTGTGCTTACTGTGATAAAGGACAAAGAAGGGGAGTTGCAAGCATTGGCTGTCTACCCTCCTTTCAACCTGCTGAATGGCTTCAGTCACATCCCTTATACCCAGTTTGGGTTTGCATAATGACTATGACTATGGCAGTAAAGATCACCCCCTCAAGCCTGAGGATGGAGCCCAGTGCTAAAGCACTTGACTCGTGTGCTCAAAGCCTCAAATTCAATGTCCAATAATGCCAATAATCCAGAACACAAAATTAAGCATTTTGAAGTATTGGAACTTATAGAAACTGTGATCTTACTGGAAATTTCTATTCTATCATTTCCTCTACCATTCCCTTGGTGTCAGCCTCTCCATCTTCTGAACTACAATGCACATATTGGTGTCCTTCAGTCAGAAGTCCTCTCCAAAGTTTGCATCCTCCTGTGAAGTACGTTGCTTAGACATATCTAGTCATTAGCCACCATCTGCTAGTTGGACACAAGAAATGCAAGGCTCCAGAATCTGGACCTGTGTCTTGGGAATTGCCTTTGTTAGATATTTTTCTTTTATTTCTTTGTTCCAGTTCACCAAAGGCTTTTTGAACACATACTCTTTCATGCACGGGCCTCAGGGAGTACAAAATTAAGAGATAATAAAAACTCAGCTTCTACCCTGAAGGAATTCACAGCCAATTATAGCAGGCAAGAAAAAAACCTACCATGACATGGTATAGCCATCAGATGCATAAAGTGTGCCATCAGGAATGCGAGCAGGTTTACAAGGATGGGTTGGTCTCATTCCAGGGCCTAGGAAGAAAAACTTAAGCTAACTTCTCTTCCTTTGCATTCAACAGGGTCTCTAACATGTATTAACATTAAACCTAAGCCCCTCTTGCTTCCAGAGGAAGTTTATTATCACCACCCACAGAGCACCAGCCATGTCCTCCAGGCATTTCCCACAAACCCTGGTGACCAAATAATTATGCACCTTTGACCACACACCCAGGTGCTATGTATATATGCCTTGTAATCGAAGCTAATGAATTACTCCCTTTGGCTGCATAAAGAGCAAAGCCAAAGTTGCCTCTGGCATCCACCTTCAGTTACAGCAGCTANCACCACCCACAGAGCACCAGCCATGTCCTCCAGGCATTTCCCACAAACCCTGGTGACCAAATAATTATGCACCTTTGACCACACACCCAGGTGCTATGTATATATGCCTTGTAATCGAAGCTAATGAATTACTCCCTTTGGCTGCATAAAGAGCAAAGCCAAAGTTGCCTCTGGCATCCACCTTCAGTTACAGCAGCTATGAGTTAAAATTCTAGCTGCTTCAGCCCAGGTTTCTTTGTATATTAGTAATAATAACCCCTTACATCTGCAGGACACCTTTCTTCTTACAAAACACCTCTCCATCAACATTTCTATTTGACTCAAGCAACCACTCATTGTAATGGGCAGTATACAGATAATTTTCCGTATTTTATAAGTAAAAAAATATCTGGGACTTGATGGTTCACACTAAACCCCACATTTCTAGTGCTCTGAAATGGTACCACACTGTGGGTCAATCAAAGTGCAAAAGAAGGGACAGCACACAGCCTTCACACGACCTCATACTTTCCTAAATCAGTGTATATAAGCCCAAGGTCAGCTTCGAATGGCTTACCATCAAAGCGTAGACCTGTGAGCTGGAAGAGGGAAAACATGCAATCAAAACAATGGAGTCTTCCAAAACACCTGGCTGGGGTGAGAGGGGAAGCAAAGGAGCCATCGGCTGCATGACAGACCAAAATGACACACATGGCACACAAGTACCTGGTTTGGGAGCTGTGGTAGTTGGAAGAAGTGTTCCCTGTAGGCTCGTGCCTTTGAACCCTTGATCTTCAGTTGGCGATGCTGTTAGGGGGGAGGTAGGGGACCTTTAAGAAATGGAAACTTTGTGGAGAAAATATTTCAGTGGGAGAGGTTTTTAGGAGTTTATAGCTGCTCTGTCTCTGTCTCTCTGTCTCTGTCTCTCTCTGTTTTCTGTGTGTAGATGATGTAGTTTCTCAGCTTCCTGTTCCTTCTGCCGCGTCATGCTTTCCCCACCATTGTGGACTGCATCATTATGGAACACTAAAACCAGAATAAACTCTTTTTTCCTCAAGTTAACTGTTTTATCACAACAGAAAAAAATAACTGATATGGGAGCCCAGCCCTGCTGTGATTTGGTGCTATGCCTAATGTCTAAGACCTGACCCAACATGAATGACTTGAGCGCTTCTATAATCCAACCCTCTACTTGAAAAACACTGAGTAAACTAAGCCAACAAGTAAAAGTACTTTCTCCATTGCCACACAACTAGATAATGGCAAAGTGGAGAGCTAACCTCATCACTGTTTTAAAGACCATTGCCAAAGATACATGCCCAGGTATCCGTCAAATGTCCCATCTAGAGTGGACAAAACTATCAAAACAAAAGCTTCTTATTAAATAAATGTATTCTTCAAATAAAGCTCTGTGTGGGGCTGGTTTTATGTCTCATTGGCTGAGACCACTTGTTGTTCTTGCAGAGGACCCAGAGTTGGTTCTCAGCACCCACATGACAGCTCACAACTACCCGTAACTCCAATTCCTCAGAGACTGATGCCCTTTTCTGACCTCCACAGGCCCCAGGCAAGCACATGGCACACACACAAACATGCAGGAAAAAATATTCAAACACATAAATCAACCTAATAAAATGTTTTAAACACTATGGTATAGAGTTTTTATGTATATACCCAGGGAAGGTACTGCTGGACCATAGACAGTTCTATTTCTAGAGTGCTCTTTTTTTATTTGTTTCATTTTGTTTCTTACTCTACTTGCAAGAGCTGAGAAATAAAATCAGCCTGGGTATGTACCAACAGATGAATGAATAATAAAAACATTATATATATATATATATATATATATATATATATATATATATATATATATATGTATGTATTTTATTCAGCTCTTTAAAAAAGTGAAATTATGAATTTTTTCCAGAAAAGAGATAGAACTGGAAAACACTACGTGAGATAACCCAGGCTCAGCAAGGTAAGGAATGCCTGTTCTCTCTCATTTCCAGCTCCTAGCCTCTAAATTTTATATATTTGTCTTTATATGTGTGTGTGTGTGTGGGTAGAAGCCAGGAAAGTAGAAAGTGGACCATGAAACATGAACAGAGGTTTAGTAGAGGGGTGTGAAAAGGTAATAAAATACATGTGATATGAACCCAAAATGCAAAATACTGAGGGTGGGGTACAAGTGGGTTTGGAGGTGAAGGAGCTAGAGAGCAGGTGTAGATAGAGGTTTGTCATTTTAAGCTAAATATATGTGAAAATTCCTTAGTTAAGCCGATTGGTTTATATCCTAATTTAAAAATTAAATTAAAAATAAGTGCTATGGAAGGATAGGAATGTGACTCAGTTCAGCACTCTCCTAGTCTGTTCAGTACTCTCCTAGTTGTTCAAGGATCTTGAGGATCTATAAAAAATTCTACATGTGTATTAAAATATCTCTATTTAAATCAGCATAATCACCTTGATTCATCTCTGCCCTTGTATGTATCAGTGCATTATTCCTTCTTATTAATATATTAATAACATATCAATAGAAAAAATATATAGTCAGCTGTGTATCCAAGTTACCTGTTGACTTGCTTTGTTTGTAGTTTGAATATTTGTAAATATTCAATTCTATTTTCATTGTTAACCTATTAGCCATAGTTTTTCATTATAATGATTGCTTTGCTGATGTTTAAAGCATACTTATTAACTCATCACAGAGATCACAACACTTCATGCCCAGCATTAGAGATTTGTAATAATACATTTTCATGTCTGTTTTCTCCTTCCTGACCTTTGTATAATTGCCACATATCATAGATTCAAACTTGCTATAAACACTATACCATATTGGTTTTTTTTTTATTTTTATTAGATATTTTCTTTATTTACATTTCAAATGCTATCCCGAAAGTTCCCTATACCCTCCCCTCGCCCTGATCCCCCACCCACCCACTCCTACTTCCTGGCCCTGGCATTCCCCTGTACTGGGGCATATAAAGTTTGTAAGACCAAAAGGCCTCTCTTCCCAGTGATGGCCGACTAGGCCATCTTCTGCTACATATGCATCTAGAGACACGAGCTCTGGGGGGGTACTGGTTAGTTCATATTGTTGTTCCACCTAAAGGGTTGTAGACCCCTTCAACTCCTTGGGTAGTTTCTCTAGCTCCTCCATTGGGGACTCTGTGTTCCATCCTAGAGATGAATGTGAGCATCTCCGTCTGTATTATTTTAGAGGTAAAGTGCCATCTCAGGAGAGTTAAGCACTACAGGAGAGTGTGCATACACACTGAGCAGTTTCTCATTTGCACTCACTGCCATTTTCCTTAGATCTGAGGGACTGTATCAAGAACTCATATTACAGGTCTTCTAGTGACTACATGCTTGGTTTTATTGTTTAAAGACGTCTTTCCTAGTTCTGGACTTATTGGTTGGCAGACACTCCCTGTCCTCTGGTGTTTGCAATGCTATGATATCACTGTTTTCCCATTTGGATATTTCTGAGGCGAAATCAGCTATCTCCTATCACCAGTTTCTGTGTGTCTTCTTCACACTCCATTATTTTAAACTAACAAAAAAATTAATAATGTAAATGCTCGTAGAGACCAGAAGAGGGTGTTAAATCCCCTAGAGCTAGAGGTACAAGCCTTTGTGAGTTATCTGTTATGGTGCTGAAAGCCAAACTCGGGTCCTCTGCAAGAACAGTGGACATCCAACCCCTGAGCCACACCTCTAGCCTCTCTCAGTGCTTTGAAAAGTGTTAGCATTGCTTCTGAGCAACAGCACAATGATAGTTTTTTGCAGAGTTAGTCCCCCCAAATATTTTATAAGTGTAGGGTTTATTAAACTTCTTCGATGGGTTTCAGTGTCTCCATGAAGCTTGGGAATACTTGTTCATCACTTCCTCAACTGTGTTTGCACTTCCATTTTACTTTGGAGCTCTGATTGCATATTTATTGACTTGTATGAAGTCACACTGATGCTCCACTCTTTTTTCATAGTCTTTTAAAATATCTGTTTTATGATTCATTTTCAATCACTTCTGTTATGCTTTCAATCTCATGTAATTTATTCTTCTGTAACATTTAATCTTACATTCATTCAATACAATCTATCTTCTATCATAGAGTCTATCATTTAACCTCTAACTATCTTGTTAGGGTTTTTGCAATTGTATCTTCAACATGATTGACTTAGCTTTAGTTAGCTAAGTCTATATTTTAAAGCATAAAAATACTGTTTGAGGGAGGAGGAAATGGTTCAATTGATAAAATGCCTACTATATAAATATGAGAACCTGAATTCTGATCACCAACACTCACATAAAAAGCTTGCTAGAGCCAGGCAGTAGTAGTGCATGCCTTTAATCCCAGTACTTGGGAGAGGCAGGAGGATCTCTGAGTTCGAGGCCAGCCTGGTCTGTGTGTGAGTGTGTGTGTGTGTGTGTGTGTGTGTGTGTGTGTGTGTGTGTGTCTGTGTCTGTGTTTTATGCACATGTGTAGGGTTACATGTCTTTATACATCCTAAAGAAGAACACTGGGTGTCCTCCTCTATCATACCCTGCCTTGTCCCCTTGAGATAGGGTCTTCCACTCAACTAGGATCTAGAATTTTGTTTAGCAATACCTAGAAATCCCCTCATCTTTGACACCTACATCACTGGCGTTATAGGGGTACACTGCTATGAAAAGTTTCTTTTTTCCAGGTTTTGAGGTCTAAAGTCATATCATCATGCTTGTACATCAAGCATTCTTAACTATTGAGCTATCTAACAGGCCCTGTTAGACTTTTGAATCCATGTCTTTTCATTGTTTTGGACAATTCACTATTGAAATTTGTAGTTTATACATAGAAATGTCATTGTGAGTTTCCATCACGAATATACCTTTTATATCTAGCAACAGAACTTCTTTTGTTCTCCTAATCCAAAAATGAGGATAAACACCATCATAAAAGCTATATTTGGTATATGTGACAAGTTCACAGTGATTTATTCTTTTAGTAGGTTACATTTCAAACAATTATTAGGGTTTACTTAGAAAACTTTCTCATTTAATGCTTTGATTTCTGGATCCATCCCATAATCAGCCACCAAATCCAGACACTATTGCATATGCCTGATATAGCTGTCTCAAGTGAGGCTATGCCAGTGGCTGGCAAATACAGAAGTGGATGCTCACAGTCATCTATAGGATGGAACATGGGGCCCCCAATGGAGAAGCTAGAGAAAGTGCTCAAGGAGCTGAAGGGGTCTGCAACCCTATAGGTGGAACAAGAATATGAACTAATCAGAACCCCCAGAGCTCGTGTCTCTAGCTGCATATGTAGCAGATGATGATATATATTTAAATGTTCTAAATTGAGCTAATGTGTCTCCCAATATTACTATAATCTGCACTGTGTTGACACGGAACATTCATCTTTTTTTTTCTCTAAGTACAAGACAATATATTTTATTATCTACTTTTTCCCAATGAAATAGAGTTTTCAAACACATAGAATGTTCCATCCTTATCATTTTGCTTCAGAACCACGGACTATAGTTTTTAAAAAGTGAACTATGCACAGTAACTTTCCTAGTATGTTAGAATCAATCTGGACATCTTATATCTCTAAATCAAATAAAATATTAAGCAATGAGTTGAGAAGTCATAAACATAGTCTTGGCCTTTGTGTATGCACATCAATCCCCTTCAAGCGAATATGTCTCTTCATTTCTTAATTTTATTTATTTATTAACTTATTAGTTTAGTGTGTGTGTACATGTGTATGTGCATGTGTGTGAGTGTGTGTACACATGCATATATTTAGTTGTATGCTATTGCCTTAGCAGATCGGATGGTAACTTGCAGGAGTTTGGTTTTTTTTTTCCTTTCATCATGTGGGTTCTAGGAATCAAACTCCTTTCATTAAGCTTAATGACAAGCATCTTTAGCTGCTGAGTGATCCTGTATCCCTCTGTATCACTGAACGATGCCTCTGATATTATACATAGCAATTCGCCTGTTAATTGCGATGTTTGCAATAACTACTCAGAATGCTTAAAATGCACTCCTATTTTCTAGTACATTGTATTCTAGTATTATATACATCTTACTACATATTACCATAACAGTATTGCTTGCCTTTTCAGATATTTTTTTAAATTAATTCAAATTACCTTTACACTTTTTTTTGGTTACTTCTTTATAAGGACACCACTTAATTTGGAATTATTTGAGAATTCTACACTACTCACTAATAGCATTCTGTTAATAATTCTAGTTTAAATTCTTTCTACACCAAAGCAGCATATGGTATGTGAATTCAGTTCTTTGTAATCCATTGAGCTTTGTTCAATGGTCCTGAAGCAAGTTCATGTCAGTGAAGTCTCTGCTCAGGTTTGAGAAGTCCTGTGCTCTATGATGGTAGGTAAAGGCTCTATAGAGTCAAGTCACTGATGTTGCTTGCATAGATGCCATGCTGTTCGCCATGCCATTCTAGGTGACTCTGGCCTTGCTCACTTTCCGTCTATGTGTTCTTTTGGTTACTGAGTGAGAAGTGATGAGAGATGGAATTGTAAGTTTGTTTCTCTGTTCAGTCCATTTTTCATATACTTTAAAATCTTACTGTTAATATGAGCTTTCCTAAGTACATTACATTCCTAAAACAAATTATTTTGTCTCTAAAAGAAAGCCACATTCTACTGCCAAATGACAAAATTTACCACCAGTCAAAGTCCGACATATGAATTTCAAAAATGTGTTGCAAAATGTATGTCGTGTTTCCTCAAATTCTGTTTCTATTAAAAATGATTCTCAACAGGCATAGTTTTTTAGGAATCTCTCTCTCTCTCTCTCTCTCTCTCTCTCTCTCTCTCTCTCCCTCCCTCCCTTCCTCCCTCCTTATAAAACAAACAAGGTTTTATATTAAATAGTAAACTTATAAGTATTAGCATAAAACTAAGTGAATATGATTGGATACAATACAAAGAATTAAGACACAAATTATTGCTGGATGTTTTGGCTCGTGCCTTTAGTCCCAGCTCTCAGGGAACAAAAGAAAACTCTGTAAGTTTGAGGCTAACCTGATCTAGATGGCATGTCCCAGGCAGCTAGATCTGAATGGTGACACCTTGGCTCAGAACAAAGACACAGTTCCCACCAGGCCTGTGGATTTGGGAATAGCTTAAATTAAGTTTAAAATAGTTTATGCTCAATCTGTACAACCGACTTTCCTCAAAGGTAAAATTGCTATGGAGGGTGGAAGCAGAGGAACCAAATCTAAGCCTAAAATGAAACCCTAAGCTACTTTACTTAGATTTGGAATTGAAACAAAAGAAGCTAGGAAAAACGAAGAAAGATACTGAGAGGACCCAAGAGAAAAGAGGAGAAAGGATGAATAAGGTCTAGGGACGGATCCAAGAAAACCAGTGTGGTTCTAGTGAAATACTCTGCAGCCTTCATATGTTATCTACAGCCTTATATTTCATATGCTTTATATGTTATCTACAGCCTTATATTTCATACGCTTTCTGGCCCTTCTGCAGTCCCCATCTACAGGGTGGGACTGATAAATACACTAGGTATCAGGGGTTATGTAAACAATCTTTAGTGTGCTCTGTGGCCTAATTTACTGTCATAAACATTGTGGGAAGCAGAACTCTCTATGGCAGCTCGGTGTGGATATTCTCACTGTCAGCAGGGAAAATTCATTGCCCCCTCGTAATGCTGAGACTCCATCAGCATTTACCAAGACAGATGACTTGGTGACAGACACTCCTGGCTGAAAGTTAATATTTAGCCCAGTCAGATGAAACAGGAGAACATTGGAATTGTGCCCCAGGGCCAGTCCCCTGGTCCTTCAATCCACAAGACTGTCTCTAAGGATGATCCAAAGAATGAGTTTTGGAGGGCAAGGATGTAAGTCATGGAGGGCCAGGATGTAACTAACATTCAACAGTATCATGAGAGGTCAGGGAAGTGTCCCATCATCCTGGCCTCCCTTAATAAGCCCTATTATCCCTGTAATCCATAAATAGATTAAAAGCTCTTTGCAATATACTTAAGCTTTGGTCAGGACCATTTCTTGGGCTAATGAATTCCAGAAGTGTATTTCACACTGTTGAAATTTTATCTACCTTTTATTTATTCTAGATGGAGTATCCCTGAATATCTAGTATTTGTGTTTGTTAAACAAGCCTCATCTTATCCCTTTCTCTTCCATCATGACCTGATAAGGCTTGGTTCTGTCCAAACACAGCCTGCGCTCTCCAAATGAAAAGTCTTTTGTTTGAGACGCATCTCTCACCACCTCCCCTGTCTATTCATTGTCATTGTGGGTAAAAACCCAGAGCAAATCTTAATGACAGAAGCTGATAGGCTCTTCTTAGCCACAACTACCACACTCTTTCCTATTCCTCTGCAGAGATTGGGCTACATTCACAGAGTGTGTTTGATGACAACTATGCATGGATCATGAGAAACACAAATCACAATTTCCTCCTGAACTCAGAACTTTGTCTTTAACCTGTGATAAAATTTCACATTTAACCTTTTCGTTTTGTGTAAATGATTGACTGCTTTAAAAATGCTATAAAAATGATATCAGTGGGGGATACTCAAGTAACAAAAACAGTAAATCCAAGAATGATATCTTTTAAATTAACCCCTTCTGAATCAGGTGACAGGCTTTTGCCAACGGTCTTGTTACAGACCAAAGCATATCTGCAATTATACTTTTGCAAAGTCTTTTGGAATCATTGTTCAGGTGCATCTGGGAAAAACCCTACTACTACATAATCATGATCCACTATTTGCTCCCCCTCCCCCACCCCGCCAAATAAATTTTATAAAATGAACACAAATTGTAAGTTAGTATTTTAGTGTGCTTGTTAACCTTCTTGAGTTCTGTGGATTGTATCCTAGGTTCTGTACTTTTTGGCAAATATCCACTCATTAATGAGTACACACCATGCATGTCCTTTTGAGTCTGAGTTACCTCACTCAGGATGGTATTTTCTAGTTCCATCCATTTGCCTGCAAAACTCATGATGTCTTCGTTCATAATAGCTGAATAGCATTCCATTGTGTAAATGAACCACATTTTCTGTATCCATTCTTTGATTGTGGGACATCTGGGTTGTTTCCAGCTTCTGGCTATTACAAATAAGGCTGCTATGAACGTAGCTGAGCGTGTGTCCTGTCTTACAGTGGAACATCTTTTGGGCATATGCCCAAGAGTGGGAGAGCTGGGTCTTCAGGTAGATCTATTTCCAATTTTCCTAAGGAACCTTCAGATTGATTTCTAGAGTGGTTGTACTAGTTTGCAATCCCACCAGCAATGGAGGAGTGTTCCTCTTTCTCCACATCCTTGCCAACATGTGTGTTTGATCTTAGCCATTCTTACTGATGTAAGGTGATATCTCAGAGTCATCTTGATGAGCATTTCCCTGATGACTAAGAACTTTCAACATTTCTTTAAGTGCTTCGTAGCCATTCGAGATTCCTCTGTTGTGAATTCTCACTTTAGCGCTATATCTCATTTTTTGACTGGGTTGTTTGTTTTTCTGGAGTTTAGCTTCTTGAGATCTTTATATATTTTCGATATTAGCCCTCTATCAGATGTGGGGTTAGTGAAGATTTTTTTCCCAATTTGTAGGTTGCCAATTTGTCCTATTGACTATGTGTTTTGCCTTACAGAAGCTTTTCATTTCATTAGGTCCCATTTATCAATTCTTGATCTTAGAGCCTGAGCCATTGGTGTTCTGTTAGGTCCCATTTATCAATTCTTGATCTTAGAGCCTGAGCCATTGGTGTTCTGTTTAGGAAATCCCCCCCCCCCGTCCTGGGGGCCAATGAGTTTGAGGCTCTTTTCCTTTTTCTCTTCTTTAGATTCAGTGTATCTGGTTTTATGTTGAGGTTCTTGATCTAGTTGGGCTTGAGCTTTGTGCAAGGTTTCAAATATGGATCCATTTTCATTTTTCCACATACAGACTGCCGGTTAGCATCATTTATTGAAGATGTTTTCTTTTTTCCATTGTATATTTTTGGCTTCTTTGTGAAAGATCAAGTGACCGTAAGTGTGTGAATTTATTTCTGGGTCTTCAATTCTGTTCCATTGATCGACCTGTCTGTCTCTGTACCAATACCATACAGTTTTTAATCACTATTGCTCTGTAGTACAGCTTGAGGTCAGAGATGGTGATTCTCCCAGAGGTTCTTTTATTGTTAAGAATTGCTTTCACTATCCTGGGGTTTTGTTTTTCCATGTGAAATTGAGAATTGTTCTTTGCATGTCTGTGAAGAGCTGTGTTGGAATTTTGATGGGGATTGCATTGAATCTGTAGAATGCTTTTGTTAGGATAGCTATGTTTTTACTATATTATCCTTCAATCCCACTTGGGAGTGAGAAGAAAATTATCATGAGAGGCAGAAGGAGAGAGAGACCTAGGTGGAAGAGGGGAAGGGGGTGGAAAAGGGGGAACATGATCATGTATGGGGGACACAGGGGAGAAGCCCTAAGGGCCGGCAGAATGGATGGAAATATACAACCTCAGGGTTTGGGAGGTCAGGGACCCTCTAGAAAGTACCAGAGACCTAA